>JBBPRF010000493.1:0-22168 GCA_038092875.1 Lanmaoa pseudosensibilis | reverse complement strand
TCGAAAACCAACATCGACGACAACAACAACGACCCACCCCCCCAAAGCTCACCGAATCCCCAAAATCCCCCTCGAACCCCCCTCCTCCTTCTTCCCCACCGTCGTCTTCTTCTTCCCCTTGACATCCCTCGAATCCCAAATCCGCCAAAACTTGAGGTTCTCGTCCCCAGCGCCTGTCACGAGGACCTCCCCGTTCGGCGAGAGCGCTGAAAAGAGCACGCGCGAGTCGTGGGCGTCCCGGATCTCGAATAGTTTGGGCGAGGGCGTCGGCGTTGGTGTCGTCCCGCGTGATCCGGAACCACCTGCCCCTGCCCCTATCCCTGTCCCACCAGAGCCCGACCCGGACGAAGAAGAGGAAGGGGGATACCCCCACCCAACGATCCCATTCCCCGGAAACCCATGCGTACTCAGCAACTCCTTTCGATCCACGCTCCAATGCACACCCGTCACCTGCGCCCCAGTATGATACGTATGCAACCTCGCCCCCGTGTTCATATTCCAAATGTGTATACACGTGTCCGACGTCCCGCCACCGCTCGCGAGCAGCGGCGACCACGGCGAGAACGCGAGCGCCTTGACAGCCGCCGTGTGGTTGCGTTTCGTCCACTTGGGTGTCCCGCGCGCGGCACCGGAGCCCACGTCCCCACCGCGCCCGTCCCAGAGGTTGACGACGTTGTCGTTGCCGCCGCTCGCGAGGACCTCGCCGCCGGGGCTCCAGCGCAGCCCACACACCTCGCCCGTGTGTCCCTGGAGCGTCGCGACGACATGCCGCGGGACTCGGACGTCATGGTGCACGATCGAGCCGTTGGAATGGCCCGAAGTCAACACGTGCTGGAACCAGCTCAGACTCGCCACCTGGCCCGCGCTACTTGCGTCCGAGCTCGGGGCCATCGTGCGCAGTTTTTGCGACGAGGCGACGTCCCAGAGCTCGATCGCACCCGTGCCGAGGCCGATCCCGATGTAGGCACCGTCGCCGCTGAAATCGACACTGGCGACGTAGGTGTCGTCGGGTGCGTCCCCGAGATGGGAGACGATCCCGGTCTCGGCTGCCCAGAGGTAGGTGCTTTCGCCGAGTGCGACGCCGACGACGTTGAGTGCGCTCCAGGAGACGAGGTTGAGGTAAAAGTCGTCGACCATGCCTGGTGCGTCGAGGACGCGTTCGGGTGTTGTGGGGACGCGTCGGGACTTGGCAGAGGCGGTACCGTTGGAGGAGGGGAGGGCGTCTCGAGCGTAGAGGGGGCGTGCGAGGTTGCGTTGGGTGGAGAGGAAGTTGGAGGAGGAAGAGGCGGGGGGCGGTTCGTGGTAGGCGAGGACGCGTTTGTTGAGGGGTACACCGGCTGCGTTGGCGAGACGGGCAGTGTGGCCTGGGGATGTGGTGGAGGCGTTGACGGTGGCAGCGGTTGCGCCGGAAGAGAGGGAAGAGGGGAGAGCAGCGTCTTCGCGTGCGGTGATGAAACGATCTGGGTGAGCAGAAGAGTGGGAGAGGGTGCGTTCGCGGGTGGAGGGTGTGGAGCGGGAGCGTTTGAGTTCTGGACGTGGTGGATGGTAGTCGTGTGAGACGACGTCGAGACGGGATTCGACGCCGCCTTTTCTGATTACACCTGCGTTGGAGGACGTCGTAGCTGGTGCAGCAGCCGAGGTGGTGCGTTTGACTGGGGAAACGGGACGAGAACGGACGAGGAAGGGATTGGAGACATCTGCGGGATGTGCGCGTTTTTGAGGTGAACCGAGAGAGATGGCGTTGAACTGCGATACGATGGACGGTGTGAGTGGCGTTTTGGCATCGCTGCGAGAGCGAAATCGCGAAGGCGTCTTTGGATGGCTCATCGTCGTAGAAAAACAAAATCAAGTTCAGTTTTTTGAACCAACACCAACGCGGTTACCATGTGTAGATCATGTGATCAGTCACGTGTGGGGTACACGGTCGAGGTCAGCCTCCGAGCCATTGATAAAGGCGAGAAAAGGGGAGAAGGGAGGAGGAGAGGACAATGTCTCGATTACACTCGTTTATCACACTCTTTTGGCTTGTCATTAACTCGCTGGCGATGCCTCTCGCCGACGACGACGACGATAATGACGATGACGACGATGGGTGTTGGTCGGACTCACCACAGCCCGTGTCGACCACCCCTGTCCATGTCCCAGACTCTCCTTCTGCGGCCATCCTCGCGCCATACGAACACCCACAGACCCCGCATCCTTCCCCCTCTCAGCACCCGCACACGACCTTGCCCGTGTCCCATCGGTCCCAGACCCCAACCATTCTCGGCACTGTGTTCGGCATCTCGCTTGCCCTCGCTGCCTTTTGGTTCACCGCGCGCTACGTCATACGTCGTCGTCGTCTGGGCGCAAATCCCTTCAAAGATCCTGCCAAACCCAGATTCACCGCGTTCCGATTCCGACCCAAGTCGGCTGGGTCCAAGAAGCGTCTCTCTGACGAATCCTGGGTCTCGCCGATACTCCCTGCGCTCGGGTCACCGGGTTCGCCATTCTCGCAGGATCTCGAGTTGAGTCGGTATGCGTTTCCGCGACGCAAGCTCGTCCCCGTGACCACCCCGGTGTGTACCCCGACCGACACCGAGTTTGGATCCCGTCTCGAGTGTGACCCCGTCGCTGTCCCACCTGTGCGGGTCCCGTCGCCGGTGTACATCCCGCCATTCTCGCCCTCGCCGTCCCTCTCCTCCTCGTCCTCCACGCTCTCCCCCACTGAGTCCACAGAACCACTCACCTCGCCCTCTGCAAGCCCAGCACGTCTCTCCCGCCTTCTTTCCTCCACCTTTAGGGACACACGCGTGGTCGAGTCACCCGCACGGCCCACGACGGCCCACCTCATCCACACCGCACGCTCGTATGCCCATGCCTACCGTCCCTCGAGCGCAACCACGACCTCTCTCTACACCCAACCCACCGCCTCTGCCCGTGTCTCCGGTGCCCGTTCCAGGACTAGCTTCTACCCCGGTCCGACGGTGAGAGATACGTTTTCCACAGTGACGACCTCGGACACGGACACGGTCTGTACGGTCCCGCACCTGCTCCGCGCTGTGGCCGGGGACCAGCCCACCACGTCCCCATTCGCTGATCCTGAACACTCAGTCACGCCGTCTGCGAGTGCAACCTCCTTGGGGCAGTCAGAGGCACACGCACCAGTAGGAACCGTGTTGGGCTTGAAGTTGCGTCTGTCGGATGCAAGCGAGCATGCGCGTTACCGTTTGCGCGAGAGGGAGCGCGAACACAAACGACAGCGGGAAAGGGAACGACTAAGCACCGACTCTTCCGAGACTGTGCGCGCTGTCCATGAGCCAACACGGTTTGAGACGAGGACAGAGTTCAAGTTGCGAGATTCGGAGAGCGTGTTGCGCGAGATTGGGTGGTAGTAGAGTAATTAGTGACAAACAACGCACACTGAAGTGAAGGGGGAGCTTGAAGACGCGTTCGAGTTGTTCAAAGTGACCATGTCCGACGTCGCATCGTTGCTCAGTGCATCGCTACAGCCAGCGTCAAGAAAACAAGCAGAGCAGCAGCTCAACCAGCTCACTGCCCAGCCAGGATTTCTGCCACACCTCCTCGCACTCATCCTCGACCCCGCACCAGACCGCGCCGTACGTCTCGCGGGGGGCATCTACCTCAAAAACATTGCAAAACTCAGGTGGGAAGAGGTCTGTCGTCTATTCTATCATTGTCTCGTTCCCTGACCCGCGCAGGATGTCGCACCACTCCCAGAGCAAGACAAGGCCACCCTCCGTGGCCAGCTCGTCCCCGCCATGATCACCCTCTCACATCCCGCAGACAAGAGCATCCGCGCTCAGATCGCAGAGTCCGTCGCACTCATCGCAGAGCTCGACTTTCCCTCAAAGTGGCCCGATCTCATCGACGTGCGTCCCATCCGTCCCCATCGCGCCCATCTGACCCTCCCCCTCAGCAACTCGTCCTCTCCCTCTCCCCCACAGAATACAACATCAACCTTGGCGTCCTCGAAACCGCACACTCCATCTTCCGCCACTGGCGCTCCCAGGTCCGATCCGACGAACTCTACACCGAGATCAACCTCGTCCTCGATCGCTTCATCACCCCCTTTCTCGAGCTTTTTCGTCAGTCTGCGACCCTCCTCTTGGGCACCCCACCACCCAACCTCGATGTAACCACGCAGGCACAGATCCTGCTCGCAGAGATCTTTTATGATTTCACCTGTCATGATCTGCCACCCGCCATCGAGGACGCCCACGACGAGTTTTTCGCGCCAACGTCGGGGTGGTTCCAGCGCTTTCTGACGTGGGATCCACCAGAGCTGCGTAAAGACGTCCGTGTCGCGTTTCTTTGACATGCCCGATCTGACGCGTCTTTCAGCCCGATGACGCCACACCGTCCCTTCCAGCGCGTCTCAAGACTGTCATTTTCGAAATCACAGAGGTGCGTGGTGCCCGCGCTGTGTGACGCGCACGCGTTCAGATCGGCGATCAGCTCTACATCAAACTCTACCCCGATCAACTCACCAAGTCCCCCGCCATCGAACACTTTGTCCAAACCGTCTGGCAACTTGTTGGATCCAACAACCTCCCTAACGTCGCAGATGACAACGTACGTCCTACTCCTTCCCTCGCGTCGTCCGATCCTAACCCACATCACACAGCTCGTCTCGCAGGCACTGCGGTTCATCTCGACAGCGATCCGTTCAGGGTACTACAAACCGCTCTTTTCTTCACGCGACATCATATCCTCGCTCGCCCAAGGCGTCGTCGTACCCAACGTCTCCCTTCGCACCCACGACATCGAACAATTCGAAGACGACCCCCTCGAATTCATCCGGCTCGATCTCGCCCTCCCGTCTGGCGGGGGGGTGGGAGGTGCCGGTGGAGGCGTGGGTGGAATGGGAGGCGAAGCGAGCACGCGACGACAGGCAGCGGCAGACGTGTTGCAGGCGCTCGTGGGGAGTGGCTATCGGACGGAGACGACGGAGATTGTGGGGGCGTGGATTCGGACGGGGTTGGAGGAGTATGGGAGGGACGCGGAGGCGAATTGGAGGGCCAAGGATTCGGCGGTGTATTTGTTGGGTGCGATTGCGACCGAGGCGTCGACAATGCAGGTGGGTTACTTCTGTGTGCGCATGCAGGCGCGACAAATGACTGAGGGTGGATGGGACGTGTAGCACGGCGTGACGTCGATCAATGCCCAAGTGGACGTGGTCAAGTTTTTCTCGGACCACGTGTTCCAGGATTTACAAGCCGCACAAGGGACGGTCCATCCGATCCTCCAAGTCGACGCGATTCGGTTCCTCTTGACCTTCCGTAACCAGGTGGGTTGGGCGTCCTGGGTTTCGTCGCGCACCAACGACTGACGATGAGGACGCTGCGCACAGCTGACGAAGGAGCAGTTGCTCGCCGTGTTACCGCTCCTGATCAAACACCTCACGTCGGACAACTACGTCGCGTATACTTATGCCGCCATCACCATCGACCGGATCTTGTTTATCAAAAAGGGGACGCAGCTGCTGTCCGTGGTCGTCTCTCTATCTTTGCACGCATATACTCACGCCTCTCTTCCCTCATAGGTTCACGCAAGCAGACGTGCACGATTTCGCAGCCGACTTGTTGAACGCGGTACTTTCCAAGATCGAAGGCGCGGGTACGCCTGAAAAAGTCGCCGAGAACGACCATCTCATGAAATGTATGCTCGCGTTCCCCCACCTATCTTGATTGCGTTTACTTACGACGACACATGGACCAGGCGCGATGCGCGTGATCGTGACGGCACGTCAGACGCTGACGCCCGTCTATCAACAAGTTCTCCAGCGCCTTGTCAACATCCTCGGGACGATTTCCAAGAACCCGAGTAATCCCAACTTTGATCAGTACATTTTTGAGAGCATCTCAGCGTTGATGCGGTGCGTCCCCAAAGGACGACGCGTCACGACGGGACACTGACGCGTAGACAGGTTCATCGTACATGGCGCCCCGGTGACGTTGTCGACGTTTGAACAGGCCTTGTTTGGCCCATTTACGTTTATTCTGCAACAAGATATCGATCGTACGTCGTGCTCTTATCCCCATCCCCATCACTCACCCATGGTCCTACCCAGAATACATTCCCTACGTCTTTCAAATCCTCGCTCAAATGCTTTCGTTGCACACCACCGGGGTTCCGACCGAATACCGTGCCCTGCTGCCCTTTTTACTCACCCCCGCCTGTTGGCAACAAAAGGGGAGCATTCCGGGTCTCGTGAAGTTGCTGCGGGCGTTTTTGGCGCGGGACGCGCCAGAGATGGTGAGAGCGGGCCAGTTGGAACGGGTGTTGGCGATCGTGCAACAGCGGTTGGTGCCGAGCAAGATGAACGACGGGTGGGGATTCGAGTTGCTAGAAGGTGTCGTGCGGAACGTGGATCCGTGAGTGCCGATAAGGTTTTGATGGGATGCAGGGCTGACGCCCGACGACAGGACAGAGTTGAAAGCGTACATGCGCCCGTTGGTGATGACGTTGTTGACGCGAATGCAAACGAGCAAGACGGACAAATACGTGTATCATTTCACGTATTTCCTCCTGCTGACGATGGCGATCGACGTTGTGGGGATGGGACCTGATTATGTGATTTCGACGGTGGAAGAGATTCAACCGCAGTGCGTTTTGTTCTCTAGGGGGGGGGTGCGTGTGCGGAGGCGTGTTGATTGTTATGTCCAGGTTGTGGTCGCAGATTTTGACGGGGTTCGTGGTACCACAGGTATCGAAGATGCCACACAAGGATCGAAAGGTGGTCGCGGTGGGGTTG
The DNA here is from genome assembly GCA_038092875.1 of Lanmaoa pseudosensibilis. Taxonomy (NCBI): domain Eukaryota; kingdom Fungi; phylum Basidiomycota; class Agaricomycetes; order Boletales; family Boletaceae; genus Lanmaoa; species Lanmaoa pseudosensibilis. The sequence goes on along the minus strand of JBBPRF010000493.1, from coordinate 15,411 downwards.
ACAAGGATGTTGACGGAGAGCCGGGTGATGCTCTCGGAGCCTGCGTCTCGGAGTTGGTATGTCCCGCCTCCGTTCCTCATTGGAGCGTTTTCAACTCACTCACTCACTCCCTTCCTTCCCAACACACACACGCACACCAGGCCGACAGTGTTTACAGCCCTCGTCAAACTATTTAGCGAACCACAATACCTCGCCACGAAAGAAGGCGACTCAACAACGAACAGTGGCGGTGGAGGTAATGGGACAGGACTGACGGAGATCGACTACGAAGAACAAACGGCCGGGTATCAAGCTGCGTATTCGAGATTGGCGGCGTCTGAGAGCGGGCCTGTGGATCCGGTGGGGTATGTTGGGGATGTGAGGGCGTTTTTGGGACGGGCGCTCGGTGGTGGAGGTGCGACGGGAGTGGTGTTGGGAAAGGAGAGGTTGATGGCGTTTTTGGGGGGGTGTCATGAAGAGGTTGTGGTGCGTGGGTTTTTGGAGGGGTTGGTGAGGGAGGGGTATTTGGTTGTGTAGTGGATCGAGGGGTAGTAAATAAATGATTGTGTTACGCACATGATTCGCGACAAAGAGACTGCTCGAGTTCCGGAGTTTGAACTGTTTTTCGTCGCTCATGAACACCGTCGTCCTCGACGAACACCATCCCTTCGGCGCAGATGCGTTGGTATGTCCCGCGGGCCACACTCAACTGGGTAAACTGCCATCTTGGATTCGCGGGCGTTGCGACCAGATCCAATGTCAGCCGCGTTTATAGTGCATCTGATAAACCCGACAACTCAAGCTCTCAAGATCAGTTCGAGTTGCCTTTGAGCGCGGTCGCAGGAATCCCTCAACCAAGAAAGGATTGGGCAGCAACTTTTGTTGGTAAACGAGGACTCGAAGCGCTGCAGATAGTCGTGTGGTGGGACAAGGTACGGACTTGTTTACGTTTGCGGTTGTACCGTTGGTCATAAGAAGGTGGCCCTTGTCCAATCGCAGGCGCAGGCGAGAAGGTTTTCTCACTCCAGCTTAACCGGATATCCTATGGGGTCAGCCCAATTCTAGACATACGGGAGAGTATATTCGTGTCCTAGGACGGCCAAATAAAAGGTGGTTTCTTCTCTTGCTATAATATTTTGATTTTGGCGCACTCACGCACGTTTGAAGTGATGTTGATCATGTCTTTTATCAATGCGATGCCCGATTCTGTTCCGATATTCAGTACCACTGCAAACGTCTGTTTGCAGAATAAAACTACATGCATGGTAGCGCGATAATCTATGCATATGCATATGATGTGGAGGCAGAGCTGACACTGGTCCCAGATCGGCGAACTATAGACAAGAGGATTTGTGTATTGCCGTTCGTCCTACCCCGGTCCGTGTATACAAGATCGAAACAACACCGCATTCCATGGAGGGACGTTTACGAATAGCAATGAAACATTCCGGTACGCCAGGGTATGTTTGTGTGGTCCCGACAGAGGGCTCACCTATATTCTACACAGCTCCTTCTCCCAATACTCTCAGGGTTCGTTTGCGGTCTTGTACGGCTTACCACCACCAGCTAATGACGACCTGGCATTGCAGTTGTCCAAATGCATCAAATCAATCCCATCAAGCGCTAAAGAACACAAGGGAGCAGGTTTTACCTTGCCAAAGGAGTAGATACCCCACTCCTCTACATGCCCAAACAGTGCTTCTTCGTCTATGTTACAGTCTGGCTTGGGTTGCGGGCCGATGTGACTCCTGTGTTCCGAGTTTTGGATGTTACTGAAACGCTGCAACTTGTCTGGCGTCATTGGGATCCTCCGTCGAAAGCCAACCCTGTCGACAACACGACGAATGGACGAGACACGGTTCGAGTACGTTGACTCGTGCATCGATGATGCGCGTGATGGCAACAGGGCCACCCTCATGTACCCTGGCTCCTGCCTCCGCCCGTCTGCGAACTTGCGGTCGCGACGTTCACCCATTCGCTCCAGGGTGACGGTAGCCTATGGCTGCATCGTATACGCTGTGGTAGTGGTAGCGTCGAGGAATGTGAACAACGTGCTGGTATGTATAACAGCCATGTGCCATTCCTGACAGTGTTTGCAGCACAGAACCAAATCGCACGCGCAGAAAAGCAGCTCCGTTGAGACAATTTCTACATTGTACTGCGTTTGCGTGATGAGACATGGGGCAAAAGACAAGACATATACGTAGGTAATTTAGATATTTGCGTCGTCGTTCAAAGTGCCACTATCCATCAAGCGCTGAGCGCCACGGCTCGTTCAGACCTGACGGCTATTATCTCCCAACGATTCAAGTCGGATCTCCTCCGATTCGTCCCCCTCCCTCTCCACGATCTGACCCCGCCCCGGGGCGACATCCACGAATTCAATCTCAGACACGGCTGCGTTCTGACTGGCAATAGGTTGGGACAACACACCGAATCCGGTGTCGATCCCCTGCCAGCGACCACGGAGGTCACGGTCGTACAGCTCTCGCACACTGATGATGAACCGAGGTAGCATGGGGCATATGATGATATAACAGAACACGTTCAAGAAGAGCACCAAAGTTCTGTTCGTGGCAGTAGACCCGCCTTGGAGCAACCCAGCGACGTTGAAAAGTGCGTTCCTACAAGTTCAAGGGAATAGATCGAAGTGGTTAGTTTTTGTGCGAGTACGTGAGAGCAGTAAGATGAGTGAGAGAACATGATAGCCTAAACGAGAGAGAAGGGGAAAGCGAGACATACACGAGAAAATAAACGATTCCATCTCGCGTGAGTTGTTGCATGTACCGATTAAGCTGCCACTGCTTGGTCGCTTTGTACATCTCAACCGACTGCTTCGATGTTTGCATGAGAGCGAGAACCAAAAGTGTAACGCCGAGGACGAATCGCGGGAGGTCGTAATATATGTTAAGCTGGGATGGGGCATTCAAGCTACTCATTGAAGCATTGCAAAGAGAAAAATTGTGAACTCGGACAATTGTGACTGGAGACAAGGGTGGCAAGAGATGCATCAATGAAGATGCTCAACGACATAAGATTGCAGCCCAAGTTTAGCAACATACCTGAAAGATAGGTATTGGGGTTGTTGTAGATACCTATCAAAATGAAGGAAGTGATAACCTGTGGAATGTAAATGAACAGCAAGACCCAAAGGATCCTTTTTGATTGATTCCACATTGCATAAACCCGCAGAATCATCACCACTGTTATTGAAATCACAGTCAGGAGAAGTGGAATGATGGGGTGCTGTAACTCACAATCAGCAGCACTAAGGAATATTGGAAATGCCCACTGATTCACCAGAAAGATTATGGTACCTTCAGGAGGTATATTATACTGATGTTGTGACAGTGAATCAAAGTACTTGCATCTATAGGCAGTTTGTAATCCAAATTTAGATGTGTACACCTATCAGAAGCAGGAAATCAATGACAGACAAGATTCAAGGCAGAGAAACTGACTGTGACTGGGCCAGGGACAAGTGTGCCACCATCTGTGAATGTATCTTATCAGCTCTACCATGACTGACCTCCAATTTAAATCTGAACATACAGAAACTGCTAAAGCTTGACCATGAATTCATTGTTAGCTGTGTGAGAATTCCATATGCATCACAGCAACCATAGATCTACATACCTAGCCAAACAAAGACAGAAATAGCGAACCTATGGAACCATCAACTCAGAATAAGTGCAATTAGGTATTCCCCAAGGCTTTGTACACACTAGGACAAAAATTGTAGAGACCCAGGTCCAGGGTCTGCACTGCATGACTGTCAGGGGCTCAGTCCTTGCTTGATGAGTGCTCCTTCCTTACCCAAACATAGTGTATCTGTAAATATTGTTGGCTAATGAATAGGGTGTTGGAAGTGAGATAACATACCTCTCCTGCAAAGGTTAGCACTGCAGTGGTAAAATCAAAACAGCCCAGGATGGTTATTTCAGTTTGCAAATGATAGTATGTATCTTACAATAGTCATATATGATGGCAGCGACAATCATGACTGAGTTGGGCTTTAGGATTAATCATTTACTTGAGGCATGTTGAACATACAAGATACATAGTCATTCATCTGGAGATGCTCCAAAGTAGACTGTAAGTCAGAGGACATGGTATGTATCATCATGTATGAGATAGACAATAATGTTTGGCTGTTTAACAACAAGTGGAGATCGGGAGTTGAGGGGAGGGAGGTTCAGCCTTGGAGTCCCCGGGCAGTTATATATTCTCTCCGGCATATTAACTATTTGATTTGGAGCAAAGAATGATTTGCAATCCACCAATTACGCGATACGGGACGGAGGCAGTCACGGAAAGCAGTGCAAGAGCGTGTTTGCCGGTGCGCAAAGAACAAAGTCGTTGTGTGTACAGCACAGGACAATTGTGGTCAAAAGGGCGAAGCGTGGTTTGGATGGTCATATCACCACCCGTAACAGGTAAGAGGCGTTGAAGCCGTAGTACCAGAGAGGTTTTATCACTAAAGTTAATACCAGAAGATTCCTACCATACTCTCCTTCCGAGGTGGCACAAGCGGGGTCACAGTATATCTTAGCAACTCGCTGCTCCTTGTCGGCACGAACCCAATTCCAATGCATCGTTTAAGCTGGCCTCAATTAATTTTTTTCATTGTAAAATTCGTCTAAGGTAATACCTTGTGTGATCCCCGAAAATTTGGAGTGATGGCCGAGTGACGGAGAGTTTAGTGATAAGGAGAATCACCAGTGCCTCGCCATGAATATTTAGGAAAGAACTTACCCTCAGCTATGGCCACGCGAGTCAGTGGAGGAGCTGCGGAAACGACGCCAAGAACCACAGTTACTTCTGTCGACGGTGATTTGAGCGGTAATCTAGAAGCGTGCCGTGCCGTTGAGTGGGCCGACGTGCTTTGGGAATTGAAGCAATCCCATAACCTGTGGATATTGTGCGCAATTATCGTGCACCTCCGAGTTAAGCGGGCTGAGGGCCAGATAGAAAATGGGGGTCATCGTGAGGGAACCGAGTCTGACGCGATCACTTCAAGGGTCCGTTGCGACTTCGGCTGGAGTCTTGAGGCAGGATGACCGATTATTGAGACACTGATCTTACGCCAAGACCCGCTGTCCGCTTTCATTTGCAATGCCTCAAGACATTGCGACGATATCCACATTCCGTTTTCTCTAGAACAGTTGGATTAGTTGTACGTACACCGTTCAGCTCCGAACACGGCTGAGCCGCGTTCCGAAACAGCCTACTGCTCCACCATGGGAAATACTTACCACCCTCTGATGGATTCGGGCTTGAGGTTGGCGATATCAATATCGTTATAGACGCTCGTTCAGGGTTTGGGTCGCAATCCTCCCGCATTTTCGCCTCCTTCCTCCCCGTCATGACCCGTTCACAGCAACATTGCTCTATGTCACCCAACTTTGAGCTCGTTTCGAGCCCCGGCTGATGCGTTTAAGCCCTCCGGCTTATCTCTGCTCTTCCCCGTGCTTCTCCTATGTTCGTCCACTACACCTCTGCAGCATCGCTCACCATCAAGAAGAGAAAATGGAGTGCATATTCGTATGGTGCAGGAAGCATGTGAAGTCCACCAATGACATGCAATGAAAGCTGACAAAGCAGGGACGATGACCGTCGGTGGATTGCGATGGCTAGCTGTCGAAGGTGACCTTCATGAGAGGGAGGCGGGAGCCTGATCCCCATCTTGCCTACACAAGCTGCATGAACAGCGAATTCTCGCTCGAGACAAATATACACGGAGCTGGCGACGACAGGCTGAGGATGTCACCGCGTCATCGAGGCGGAAGCAGATGCAATCCCATCGTCAAGGGCCCTGCAAACAAATCCATCGGTTTCACGCGAGACATATACCACGAGGACCCCTTGCTCGGATATCGTCGCGTTGCCTGAAGTGTAGATGCTCTAGACACCCGAGGTGATCCAGAGAAGATGGTTGGGGCCTCTATTGACTTTCCCCGCATTTCACTCCACGGGCAGTTTGGTGACGGACAGACTCATCGGGACATAGACGAGTCTATTTTCATAAAGTCGACAAAGAAGCGGGATTCGGTGAGGATGAGGCTAATAACAGGAGTGGTAATTATAGAGGTGCACATACTGGTGGCATATCGGAGATGGCGCCGGTTCGGTTCAGCACCTTTTGTGGGAAAAATGGTCCAGAGGAATGGTTTTCTGCAAGGAAATCTCGTTCGTGTCCGTATAGACAAGGGAAGCTCGTCTCCGTATGGATGGAATCGATGTGGGGTAGCCAAACAGCGAGCTTGCGGTCGATATAATGAGCACCAGATTCGACGCGGAATAGAATGGAGTAGACACCAGGGAAACACCGGAGTGGCCCTGAAGTGAGTCGTTAGCACGTGACAGAATCCTAGCTCCGCTCTTGCGACATACCAACAGGTAACGTGTAAGATAACTTCAGTTGCATCTAGAGGACTGTGAGGGAAGGGAGCATGTACTGGACATGCGATAACTTTACCTCGCTTCACAAAAATGAACGACCCTCTGCCGTAGATTGTGCCGACGAGGTTCCTTTGGGATTCATAGCGCCTGGTGAGATTGGTTTGATGCAACTCGAGCGTTTCGCAACTGCAATACTGGTTCGCCATTAGGTCACGGTGTTAGGACATATGAGATATATTTGGGGCAACGCAGACGGCAGTAGCACGACCGGCACTTGAATGGAACAGAATCGTGCCTCGAATTCAACGAAGGCACGATCGACGTCGCTTCAAACGTGCGCGAGTACGCAGATATCACAATATCACTACAAGAGAAGAACTTGCCATCGAATTCGACCATCCCAGGACATGAATGTACACCCGTTGACCCGCGGTATGTCAGACAGATTGCGTAGCCAGGAAGATCGCAGTGCTTCAGAATAGACATGGACCAAGGTTCAAAAGAGTGGGCTCTTACATTCCGGACGGGAGCTGCGCAAAGATGCTCTTCGTCGGGGTAATCAATTACCTTTCTGGCGTCAAAGTCAAGTCGATACCTCCAGCGAATGCACATACATACCTTTGCGCACACAACCAAACATCCAGACTTAACGACAACATTGAACTGTCCTATTGGTCGACGTTACCTGCGATCGTATGCGTCTTGGTGACTTCACAGAATGGGAATTGTGTACTGAAATAGGATAACGTATTTGTACGGTCTAGCATCGCAAAAAGGCTGAGCATGATGCTTAGATACTCAAGACGCCCGAGGAGGTGGATAGGCGTGGTGATTGGGTTGGGGACGTCCACTTCCCGCTGAAAAGGAGGACGAGGTGTTGTCTGTGCGAGAATGGGCAAGTGGGTGGTGTAATGATGACTGTTCGAACGAACGCTCACGGTGCATGGAGGATATCAGGCGCGCTCGTCGTCTATCGCCGATATTGGCGTTGCGGCATGTCGTGCCAATACAGATGAAGCACGCAGAGGGTTCCGAGCAGTTGGCATGTCGTCCGAGTTGGGTGTGATACACAAGGCATCAAAAGACCTTGGAAGGACTAGTATGACGTCACGGTGGCGATGTCATTCAACCTGTACTCACAGCCAGGGTTGTTCCAAGCTGCCATAACGAAGGGTAAAAGAGACTGTAGAAATTGTCTTGAATAGTCTGTAAGGGAGACCAGGAGGAATCTGCCACGCTGAGGGGATGTTAAGTTCGACGGAGTTGGGGGACTCACGGAGCGCTGAAGGCGCGACCATGAGGGTAAGATAGTGTGCGAGGGAGGGTAACCTAGACTGTCAATTCAGTTTGCTGCATCCGTCAGTCACCCCTCTCCGAGGATTAGGGTCGTGTACAGTTTGCGCAGGGATGGATAAGGGGGATGGTGCGGTTTCGAGCCTGCGAGTGGCAAAGCTCTCGTCAGGGGGCTTGACCACTACTCCAACCACCACCCTTCCAGGGTGAACTTGCCACTCACTTACCAGACAGTGGGAGTTGGCAAGGGCAGTGACCACAAGGGATTACCATCACTACCAGTGAGAGAGACCAGAAAGTCCGAAATAGTTATGCAAGCCTCTGGGAGGATGAGATGGATGGATTTTCCAAAGACAAAAGACATAGTACCACAGGCCCAGCCCTGGACGGTGGAAGGAGAGCAGTAGGCGGCTGTCACGTTCACTAAAGCCTGCGGCCTCCCCTCACATTGGACAATAAAATAGACCAACTTGACGCTAGGGAAAAGACAGGAGCGACGAGCAACATGGCTAATATACATGACGACAGAGCAGACGCAGGACCACACAAATGCACGGACCGACACATGGGCCTCAGGGGCTAGAGAACTCGTAACAGTGGCCCAGGCAAACTCGGTACATATAAGGGGTGAGTGCAGAGTACTGAGCCACAGTCAAGGGCGTAACATATGGCACCTGGGCATGAGAGGAGAATGTCGATAACACAATGCGTTCCGTCGACTATGGTAGCAGACTTTTGTACTGTTGATGAAGGGTATTGTAGTGTTGAAATGGTCGTTTGCTGGGTAGCTGACAAGGACACCCTGAGAATCACACCGATGAGTCGAGCTCCACTCTCACTTGCTCTTGATGATTTCGAGCGTTAGGTTCTGAACATACAAAGAGCTGCTTTCAGTAACTGCCAGTCATACAACCTAGTGCCCATAATCCACTTGTACAATCTAAACAGACCTAAAGGCTTCATACCTTGAGAACAAAGAGTGCACTACTGTAAAGAATTGAAATCGAACTAGGATCAGGTGAACCAAAGCCATTGACTCAGATCAAGCCTGAAGAAGATCCTCTGCCTTCTTCGATCGCGGTACGATCCGACACTTGAACGGCTTGACATGACTGCAAAATCACAGTAATTTAGAAAAAAATCCCATGCCGGGAACAACTTTTGAGAAAAAACTCACCGGATGAGTCCTTCCTCGACATCATACTTCGGCACGCACTCCACACCATTCTCGACATGTCTCGAGATGTCCAACGTCGCCAGCGCCATTGCGACACAGATAAAGATTGTCAACTCGGCAAGCTGCGCACCCGGACACGAACGCCTTCCGTACCCGAAACACGCCTCACGCGGGTCGGGCTGGTTATCCTTGCCAAGGAATCTCTCCGGATCGAATACATCTGGGTTGGGATATGTTTCTGGGTCGGACAAGATGAACCTGCCACCAAACGTTTACATTTAAGATAAGCCTCGCTGTCGGCGAGTCACGAACCAAATATTCGCCAAGAGACACGTCCCTTTGGGGATCAAGTATCCCTCGTAGATAATGTCTTGTGTGGTGACATGCATGGCTAGCTCATACAAAGTACACCCTAGTCAGACCGGAAATGCACATGCGCGAAAAAGACGTACCAAACGAAGCTACCACGTGCCACCGAAGAAGTTCTGTACAGATCGCATTCACGTATGGAAGCGCATCACGATCCTCGATGGTCGGAAGCCTCTCATGCCTGACAACGACATCCAATTCCGCCTGCGCCTTTTTCAGAATCTCGGGGTATATTGTCATGGCAAGGAAAAATGCGGTTAGTGCGGATGGTGTCTGTTATGGATGCACTCGTTTAAGTGGGATTTGCTTGTGGACGAAGAGTCCAACTCACCGTGTCAGATCCACCTATAAATCATTGAATGATGCTGAGCGTAAGCAGAACAGTCTCGAGAGCCATACTTTAAAACCATACCCAGGTACATGGTGAAAGAAGCCCACTTCAGAATATCTTCTTCCTCAGGAGTAACACCCTCCTGAAGCAGCCGTGACACGAGCGATGGCGCAGCATCGCCTTTTGCCTAAGTCTCCATCAATATACAAGCATCATAACATGGAAGAGGAAACATACCAGGTGCTCCAACACAAACTCATGTGGGGTGTCCACCGTTTCCTTCAACATTTTTCGCCATCGTTTTGCATCCTTGTGGAAACCACCTCCAGGGAACCACTCGGGCAAGTATCGCACTAACAGAACCCTTCAGGCAACTGAAATGGATCAAAATGACTCGGAAAACATACAAATCGGAAGAATGTCGACTAGAAATCGACCCGGCGTCATGATCATCAAGATATTTTCCATGGCTTTGCCTGCCATCTCTACGAGCGGATCATCATCCTCCTTGACGGTATAACCATGCGAGATCTTCAAGATCACTGAGCCAGCCGTTCTACCTCAAACACGCCACATGAGTGCGATCATCTGGAGGATAATCAGTACCGTACCTGTGACTATGAGCGTCCAGATCATCAGGGTTCTTTAACACATTGCGCAAGAATTGTTTCGCTTCTACTTCTTCGGCAGGGTAAAACGCCTGTAGGCCACTCTTGGTGCCGATCTGTTGATGAAAGAATTTGCGATGCTCGCGATGCGTGTCACAGTACTGCAGAAACCCCGTGATATTACGCCAACCAATGAGGTCATTAGCCATCGTAAAGTGGGGCTTATTCGACGTGATGACGCTCTTTTTCTCGAGCAAGTCTTTGGTCGCCTTGAGGGAGTTGAGAACGACGTATCGTGTGCCCATCACGTTGAGGAAAATGACAGGGCCTGGAATAGCATAAGCGATGTATGTACTTTGTGTGAAGCAAGGATCCACTTGCCAAATTTGCTGCTCATTGCTCCGAACGTTTTATATGGTGCATGTATCGGAAAGTCCAGCAGGTTTCCGATGAGCGGCCATCCCTGAGGCCCAGGTGGGAGCGGAGTCCTTCTCCAGACAAGATGACCAACAATGTACAGTGCCAAACCAGCAAAGCAGAGATCAAGCACTTGAATCCCCATTATCACGACCCGATGGGACCTGTGATACGAGAGATGCGTAGGAGCTGGATAATGACAGACATGCTCATACACGATTTATGCCATACGATTCCTGAGTTTGAATGCGTAACGACAGGGTCGCAATAGTTCCACGAATGTCGGCGGTGGTTATGGACCCCAGAACGCTGATAACGGCGACAGCGTGAATGGCTGATTTGGATTGACATGACCCATTAGCTCCAACCCGGCTAACGAACAAAACGGGCACTGTCAGTCAGGCGGATTCCCAAAACGTTTCGGAAAATCTTAGTGTGTCTAGGCCACATCCTCGTTTGTTCGAAGGTGAGGATTGTGACCGTGAAGTGTGACGTAGAGGGAAGAAAGGTCGTGGCTGGCAGGCGTTTGGGGGGTCTCCGGGCACCACGGTAAATGGTTGGAACAGGCCCGACTCAAGTTTCATTCAGGGCCCAATGCCGTCTGGCGCCATGGTGCGAGCACCTGATGAGGTAGTGTGCTACCGCTTGTCGCGATCGTCACAAGGGCAGCATTTGGACGGTCGATAGTTTACTTGCGTGCCCGGAACATCCAGAGTCACTGGTCTTTCCTAACGTAGCTTTGTCCGCCTCCTCATGGCATGGTACCCTTGAGTGGCATGAGTTCTAACACTTGAGTGGGTAAAGTCGTATTCTTCCAAGGCGTCGTGAAATCTGGAATGGAAGATGTGCATGACGTGGTGGGCAACTGGGCACAGGGACCTAAGTATGTTCGTGAGCTTGTTGTCGAAGGCTATGCTTATATACCATAATGGGTAATTCCGAAGATTTCCCGGTTAGTCAGTGTCACCCCTAACTTGGTCTGCTATCCACGATGCTACGTTTGCAAGTTTCTCGCCGCGAGATAACCGATCCATTTCCCCTTGTAACGCTTCTCTCCGCTGTGCCCCCCGCTACGCTTGCAAGTGTTCCGTAGAGTTCATGATCAGTCCAATCTCCACAGCGGACCTGGCCAATGGCCATGCGGCCAGTGTTCTGCCGGTCAGTGAAGGCAGGTCACGGTCACTGACCGGAAATCGTGTGACATTCGATGAAGTTCGCCAACGTTCATCTGAACGTGACTTTCTGCGGTCACCAGGTCCTTCTGTGTAGTCAGTACTTACACGCTTCCCGGCAATCATATCACGCCTCACCAGTACCTCGTTGCAATGCCACAAGTGTTTACGTGCGACAGCAACAGACATTTGTTCGAGACACCCACCACATTGTAAACGACTGCGTCACACAAAGTCCCTCCCAATGACCAGTCGAAACTCGGGCAAGAAGCGTTCAAACAGAGGTTGGTGGTGGGACCATTTCACAGAACACCCAGGATACACAAACAAGGAAGAAAATTCAATGGTCAGTGGAAAGGCGAAAGTGATATGTACTGGAGCCTACGAGGAGTGCATCACCCAAGAGCAGCAGGCAGATCAAGAACAAATCTGCCTCGGACAACGTGACTCTCCTCAGGACATCTCAGCGATTATGAGCGCTCGTATGTCTGATCAGTCTCACTTTAACTTATTACTGACTAGATACGTGCAGTTTGGGCAACAGCGCAAACTGACCCCCGCCGTATCTGGCTGATTAGTCGGCCAACCACACTCCTTTGCCATCTTCGTGACTGTCAGCTACATCCCAACGATGTCCAGTCCCATGCACAGCAAGAACATCATCAGTCATATTCACCGAACAAAAGCACCCGCCACCACATGCTCCTTCCGCCTGCCGTTATGATACAGCCCTCAACCCCATTCAAGTTGGCCGAGCTGCCTCAATACGGATCACATGCTGGCAGCATTCACCAACCGTTGCCCACATGGCCGTCACTCCCCATGCTTTCAGTTCCAGTCGCAACAACTTCAACTGCGAACGCAAGTCCCTACAGATCTCCAAGTCTTCCACCAAGTCCTGTGCTGTCCAAGATCTCATCTCATCACTCCAAATGGCGATGGCTTACTCAAAGTGGCCGTTTCTCGACCGCTTTGGGCTCGCTTGGCCCTTCAACACCATCCGTATCACCTTCCCCTGGTCCTACTCACTGGGTGACAGAGGTTGTCTGGACGTCCGCAGATCAAGCTGACTGGGAGACAGGGCTTGCAAGGCTAACGGCCAGTGCTGGATTACCACTACGATGGATTGAGAATCCGGAGTGGAAGAAACTTTGCGATTGCTTCCTTCCCAAGGCGAAAATTCCCTCCCAGAAAGTACTTACTCAGCGGATCATTTCAGGGGTCCTGGAAGGCCTAAAGTCGTCAGCCCGAGAGGACTGCCGAGGCTTGGAGGTCACTCTACAGTGTGATGGATGGACGGGCGAGAATAACCACCACCTACTTGGTTTTATGATGACGGCCCAACGAAAGGTAAGTTCTCAGGTTTCAGATCGCTCTGGTTCTAGTTTGGAGGTCTGACATTGATTTTGCAGTTGCACACTATTCAGGTCCATGACGCCTCAGGAGATCCTAAAACAGCCGAGGAGCTTTTAAAGCAGATGTTGCTAGCTATCAGCGTCATCGAAACCAAGTGGGGTGCAACTGTAATTGCATGTACTACTGATGCCTCAGGCGAGTCACAGAAAGCTCGCCGTCTCCTGCAGGCAAAGTTCCCACGTCTGGTCGTTCCAGATTGTCTCGCTCATCAGGTATGCTGTCCACTAAATCTTATGACCAAATAATGCCTGAATGTATATATTGTAGTGGAATCTCATTGTTGGTGACCTTTTCAAGGTCAAAGATGACTACGGAAAGTATGGTGACATGGCGCAGGAACTTATTACATGGTTGAGGAGCAAAACACAAGTGCTCGCACTCCTTCGTGACATACAAATGGCTACAATGGGGAAAACATTGGCAATAATCCAAGCAGTTCTAACACGATGGATTTCCCACTATCTTGCATACCGACGACTCCTGGAAGTCCGACCCACCCTTGAACTACTCATTTCGAAACACGAAACTATGCTACTTGCATCCAAGAAGAGAGCAACACATGAAAAGGCACAAACAGCTATTACAATCATTCGCAATGCAACATTTTGGCATGCGATGGCTCGGTAAGTCTTATCTAATACGATTTAATCAGAAATTCTCAATAATGGCATAGGTGGAAGAATCTACTTGAACCAATTGCACTCATGACAAATGTACACCAAGCTGCACATGCTCGACCAGAGCATATCGTGATCTCGTTCAGCTTTCTTTATTTTTGGTACTCGAAACTCAATGACGAGACTGATGCACCAGCACGGATGGCTGTGCTTGAAAGTGCCGAACGCCGATGGGCATGTTGTGATCAGGAGGTTTTCATTGCAGCCGTCATTTCCAACCCTTTCTATGGAGTTACACCATTTAGGAAAATATTCCTGACCACTCGTGCAGGTCTGGCAGCTCTTTTCGGTCGTCTTTGGCTATGATTCTATGAGGAAGATGCATCTGTCGAGCTTTTGACAGATCTAGAACACTATCTCACATCATCCGGAGATTTCGCACACATGAACATGTATAAAAATTCTCTATTGGCACGTGTGGAAGCCACAGTAAGGGATGCGTGAAATTTTGATGAAGTTTCTGAGATTTTGCCAGGGCAAACCGGTTGATGCACTTGATGTATGGAATGCTTCGTCGCATCCTGGTTCTAAACCAAGACCACTGCATCAAATTGCCTGTCGTCTACTATCCATCTGTCCCAATTCAGCCTCTTGCGAGTGACTTTTCAGTACATTTGGTGGTATATTGACGAAATGGCGCAATCGATTATCTACGGAAAATCTCACACGTCTTGCAGAGCTTAAAATGTATGTGCATGAAGAACATGTTCGTGATGAAGCTGTCAAAAAACGCCTCAAACACAAGTATGTGGATGTCGAAAAAGGATTAGAGGGTGGGCAAGCAACTATGGGTATGGTGTCTTGTGAGATCAGCGAATTGGATGATCCAGATCCAACTGCGGTGACACCTAGGCCGGTCAATGACTCCTCTGAGTCAGGCCATACTGGTACACAGTCCGGTATCCACGGTGTCATACATGATCTCATTCAGGCAGTCAATGATGATGAACAGGATTCCGAATATTTCGCTACTCAAACAAGTCCTCCTGCCTCGCAGTACAGTTGCATACCTATCAAGGATCTTTTGGACTACTCGAATGCAGAGAGTTGGCTTGGCTCATTCTATACCATTGCTATTCGCTGCTTGGATGATGACCTCGAGTTATACCAGCTTCTTGATTTGGATGCAGAGGGCATTGATGATCCAGACTCGCATGTAGAAGATGTCTTAGCGGAGTAGTAGTACATATCTCTTTTCCTTGTACTTAGCCGACACTTCCAGCCAATCAGCACTGATTATATAATTTTCACCATTGACCTCTGGCACTGCACGCGGTCAGTTCATCTGTGTTCATGGGAAAGTTTACCGGTGCACGTTCCCTGAATGTTGTAAACATTCACTGACCAGCAGAACACTGGCTTGAACAACCTCCTTTCTGGCTCGAAACGATCCAACAGCTCCACATTGTCAAGTCTCAGACTGGCCACACCTATCCTCTTTGCAACGTCCCCGTCCCGATCGATGAGTAATAGAGCGTTATAGACCTTTTGTGCGGAGCCATGGTCCTCCCGGGATACAAGCAGAAACTCCTGCTGACCGTTGCTTCGTTGCTTAGCCAATTGTACGGCA
>JBBPRF010000492.1:0-22254 GCA_038092875.1 Lanmaoa pseudosensibilis | reverse complement strand
AAGGCTCTTCATAGCACATCTTGAGTATGGAGAGGATTTCTGTCTCTTCCTTTCTGGAAGTTTTGAGCAAGTTGACATATTTATCTAGCTAGAAGTGAGGTGGTGGTACTTTCTTGGTGGTGGCAGTGCAGATATTCTGCGAGTTCCTCAGGGGTGCTCTCAAGGGGAATTTAGAACAGTTTGAACTATTATGTCCTGTTTGGTGGCAACGGAAGCAGTGTCCCTCCTTAATACAGCAAGCACACTCAACTGGAGTAAGCTTCTTAATCGTAGTGGTGGCATCGATGTCCATAGCATTCAGGTCTTTTTCAGAGGTGCAAGTAAAGGAAGATGGGGTAAAATGACCTCTTCTTAGGACAAGGATGCACATCTTTTGACCATGGAAGGTTTTGGTGTGTTCGATCCACTTGTTGATGGTGGTGGGGATCGAGGACATAGAGAGAATCATGGTGGTGAGTCGTTGATCTAGTCCAAGGGACAATTGGTCAATGAGAGTGACGTGATCTGTGATGCCAGCTTTCACAGCGAGATTTTGGAAGTCGGTGATGTATTGTTGGAAACCATCATCGGTGGTTCCATCAGAGAGGTGGGAAGACTTCTGGGTAAGCTTGGTGAGTTCAAGGTGAGCAGTGGTCTTGGTGTCAAAAGGGTACAAGGTGGACTCGAAGTTAGAGCAGAAGTCAGTGAAGGTCTTTCCTGTGGTGATGGTTTGATCTGCCATTTTATCATACCACATTTCAGCAAAGCTTGCTCCTCGGCCCTCACTCATCTTGTTGAGGGTCATCATGATCTTGTTGTTATCAGAGGTGTATAGGGTCTGGTTCAAGGTGAAGTAGGCTTTCATGGCCTTTATCCATCTGGATGCATCGGCAGGTTTACCAGAAAAGGTGGTGGGGAGAGCAGCTTTAAGCTCGGGTACCTTGGACATAGTGGGCATGGGAGCTATGGGTGCTGCTGGTGAGAGCTGGGACAGGGAGGCTCCTAAAGCATAAGAGGGTATATAGTTTTGTTGGGAGATACTAGGGATACTGGGAATCACTGGAAGTTGTGATGGCTGTGGTGATGGAGTACTGGGAGTGGTCTCATCTCCAAGTTCAATGTCTTTGTCCTCTTCAGGAGGAGGTGCTGGGGGTTGAATTTCAACAAGTCCATAGCGACTCATGATGAAAATGGTGGGACCCTTCACCTAGAAAGATGGGGCTGCAGAGATTCTTGATCTTTTGTTACACAAAGCATTCAAGAGCAGAGATACTCCTAGGAGTAGCACTAGATGGGCAATACTCACAAAGAGACTGACATCCACTGGTCTACAAAGATAAGGAGTCTAAGGACAGACAAGTCGAGTGAGGATCAACTTTTTGAGACACAAGATTCAAGGTGATTCAAGTTACGCTTGTATTGCATAGATTGAGAATGGAGAGTACAAGAGAGAAGTATATGACTTATATACTGTGGACCAGCACACACAGACCAAAAGATAAGGAAAACATATAAGGAAAAGAGCTATCATATGGGGATGGGGGAAACTCACCATTGTGAGAGAAGCAGCAGAGGAAATGTAAGTCCATAGATAAGGCTAGCAAAAAAGGCAAAGAAAGCATGGAGAGATAGCATTCATGAAAAGAAGGTAAGCAGTGTAAGGTCAACCAGAGGTGCCTCTCCAAGTTGTGCGAGTACCTCAAATGAGAAAGAGTATGAAACAAGAAGAAAGAAGGAAAATTGTAACAGGTTGTGGATAACTGGTGTAGGAGAGGGAGAAGTGGCATGGGAGAGAGAGTGCATGAGAGAGTTGGTGGGAAAGGGTGGTGTCTTCTAATGTTTCTTCTTGTGAGGGTAGGGTTATTTCTGATGTGAAAAGGTCAAAGGATTCTTTGGGTTCTTCCTCAGCATTAGTATTGTCCAAGGTGAATTCAGGTGAAGATTCTGGTTGAGGGGGTCACCAGCAAAAGTTATAGGGGATTTAGTGTGAAATGGTAATGACCTATGTAAGAGTAGTCATGTATGAAAAGCTTAAACCTTTTGTTATGCTTGACCTGGGTAGAACCAAACATAGCCCTTGTAAGGTGAAGGGAGGTCTAGGAACAAGGGTTCTGTGGGCAATGACTCACTCCCACAGCAAGGAATGTCCATGAGCACATGAGTGACCTTGGGACCAAGTGACAAATAAAGTTGTCTGGTATTTGGAGATGCAACAGGTATGACTAGGCCAGGAGTACAGTTGCAACTATGGCAATTCCAACCTGCCTCAGAGACTAAGGACAAGCATGGAGGACATGAAGAGTGAGCTTGGATTGCACCAAGTGCTAGTGAAATACATGGAAGTGTAAGGGAGGTCTAAGCTAGTGAACTATAGTGTGAGGGTTGCATATTTATACATAGGGGCCCTGTGCATAGACCATGAGAGGGAAGGACTAAGTATGGAAAGAGGAATAATGATGACGCATTGTATAGCAACATGATCCAATAGGAAGAAAATGCGTCATTAGTATTACAAAGAAAGATGCAAAATGGTGTCAGTGCTGTGGATGATGCAATGGTGACTGCAGATGACATGATGAGTCATGTGAAGGAAACAGCCTAAGCCAACTGGAGAAAGCATATGCTCAAGAGAAAAATAAAGAATGTATGAGGTGGGAGTTGAACAAGTGACTTGTAGCAATACAGTGTATAGCTAATGATAATTATGGAGAAAAAGAGTAATTCAGATGAATTGTAACAGGATGAACATGGGAGGCAAGGTCAAGGAGGTAATGATCTATGTCTACAAGGAAGGGTAACATGTCCAATTGATACATAGTGATGTAGAGCTGGGCTTGGACATCATGGGTGTTGTCTAGAATGAGGCGATTACAGAGTATGACCTCAGCACATGAAGAGGGTATGTTGGCATGCATGAGGATTATTTCATTTTTGAGATAGGTGCTGTACAGTGCATGGAGGGGAGAACCAACTTCAAAATAATGATCAATGTGGGTAGAGATGCAAGGGTTGTGGAGAAGGATGGAAAGAAGGACAATGTCTTCTTCAGAAGGAGGATCCTGGCATAGTTGGTTGGCAAAGAGGGAAATGTCTACTGAGGTGATAGAATCCTATAAAGTTGTGATAGATACTGGTGTAAGAGGAGTAGGAGCAGTAGGAGGGAGTTGTTCAATAGATGAAACATTAGCGCCAAGATCCAAGGATGTAGCAGGGGTAGAAATTTGATCAGAGGAGGGAGGAGAGCTAAGGTAAGAAGGCAGAGGACTGAGAAGAGTTTCATTGGCTTTGATGGGTGAGATGTTCTGGAGGAGAGTCAAGGTGGTAATGGAGGAGATGGTGGTGATGGAGATGGAAGGGGAGTATTCAATGGCCATGGAGGACGATGGTGGTAGTGCTGGTTTAATAGTGTTGAGGGGAGATGATGGAGGAGTGAAGCTTTTTATAAGCTTTTAGGGCAGAGCTGGTGTTTTTCAGATCCTGTTCAGGGATCCATGAGTCATTCTCAGCAGAGTATCCCTTCCTTCAGATCAGGAAGGAGTAGAACCATGGTGTTCTGTGGTGGTGTAAGATCCATTCAATTTTGTATTCCTCTTCACTAGCAATAAGGTCCAGTGGAGGTTTTGGAAAGTTCCATCCATGGACTGTGTTCTCACAGTATGGCAAAAGAAGAGAAGCATGGAAAATGGGGTGGATTTTCCATGTCACAGGGAGGCAGAGTTGATATGTGATCGGTGATAAGACCTTTGTGATGGTAAAGGGTCCTTCACATTTAGGAGCAAACTTCAGGTTGATGATGGTGTGTTTCAGATTTCAGGCTTCAAGCCACACCTTATCTCTGTTCTTGAAAGGAGTGAATTTCTGATGGGTATGGGCAGCCATGGTTTGGCATGTGAGTTTGTGAGTGGCAAGGGCCTCATCTCAAGTGGTGATCAGGAATTTAAAGCAGGATTCTACAGCAGAAAGGAAAGATTCAGTAATAACCAAGGCTAGGGCATGAGATTTGTACTCCATCATGAGGTAGAATGGCAATTGGTTAGTGACAAAATTGGGGTGGTGATTGTGGGCAAATTCAGCATGGGAAATATTGTCAGCCCAGGATCCAGGGTTATTTCCACAAAAGATACAGAGATATATTTTGATCTTCTGGTTAACTCGCTCTATTTTGCCATCAGTTTGAGGGCGATATGCAGTGGAGAGGGAGAAATCATAGTTTAGGATGTGTCCAAGTTCTTTTGTAAAGGCAGAGGTGAATTGAGGGCCATAATTAGAGATAATCTTGTCATAGAGGCCGAAGCAAAGGTAGACTTTGTGGAAATAGAGGAATGCTACTCCCTCAGCAGTGATTGTTATGCTTGACCCAGGTAGAATCAGACATAGCCCTTGAAGGTATAGGTTCTAAGGTTCGAGGGTTCAAGTGTATTCCATGCACATGTAAGCAGTCATGTGGTGTGAGGGAATCCACTGATGCATTAAGTGATCAAGTGGCAAAGTGAGTCGTCCAGCAATCGAGCGTGAAGTAACAACTTAGGCATGGAGTATGGTTGCGCTAAGGCAATACTGACTGTCCTCAGGTTCAAGGAACCTATGGCTGTGAGAGCGAACACACAGCAGGTGACAAGGAACAAGGAACAAGGAACAAAGGGACAAGGACCTTGTCGATTGCAAAGATGCTAAGGTAAGACAAGGGAGGTCTAAGCTAAGGATCTCTGCTGCAAGAGCGCAGGTATTTATACATAGAGGATCCATGCACAGACCATGAGAAAGAGCAACTGGAAATGGTAAGGGGATAATGATGACACGTCATACAATATGAGGAGCCAATGAGAAGGTGATGCATCATTAATATTACAAATGAAATGAATTGGAATATCAAAGCACAGTCCATGGCATCATGACTGTGGACTGCAGAGTCATGTGAGAGAAATGGCAATTGCTGACTGGATAAGATCACATGAGATGAATGAGGAAAAGAAAGCATATGAGGTGAGAGTCGAATGATCGACTCATAGTAATACAGCGTATAGCTAGGAAAGTCAAGGAAAAGAAAGATAGTCTGGATGAATTGTAACAGTGATGGACTTCTTTGTGGGACAAAGAATCATCCCCTTAGTAAGTCCATGGTCTACCACAACCAGGAGGGAATCAAAGGAAGAGGACTTGGGGAGATCCATGATAAGATCACAGGAGATCTATTGGAAGGGGCAAGAGGCAGAGGATTTGATCAGTGTAAGCAGAGGAACCATGGGATGTGTATTGGATTTGTTCTGTTGGCACATGGTGCACCCCTCAACATAGCAGTGTACATGGCCAGTGAGGCCAGGCCACCAGAATTCAGAGGCGACAAGTTGACAGGTTTTAAGGAAGCCTGGGTGTCCAGTGGTCTCATGGTCATGACAATGCTGGAGGATAAAGCAGCATGAGCTGTCAGAATCAGCAATGTACACATGCCCTTTGTACATGAGGACATTGCCCTCCATTTGCCAGTCAGAAAGATGAAAGTGGAATGTGGCGGGGATATCTTTGTTAATGGATTGGAGACGTTGAAGGACAAGGGGGTCTCTGGCAGAGGCAGTGGCAACTTTGTCAGCAAAGGTGGTATTGATGGCACAATGAAAATAAAGGGGGGAAGAAGGGTGACCACCTGGTTGTCAGAATTGAAGCGAGGAAAGTGATTGCAGTGGCAGGAGAGGGCATCAGGACTCAAGAGATGGGAACCAGGCACATGAATTATTTTAAGATTGAAGTCCGCAAGGTCTAAAAGCCAGCAGGCCTGGTGGTGGTTGAGGGCTTGAGGGGAACAGAAGTAGGTGAGATTCTTATGATTCATGAAGACCTGGATGGGGAACTGTGAGCCATGAAGATAATGCTGCCATGACTTGAGGGCATGGATGACTGTGAGGAGTTCATGATCATAAATGTCATAGTTACATTCTGTGAGGGAGAGAGACTGGAAAAGATAGGAACAGGGATGCCAATCCCCATTGAAGTCAGCTTGAAGAAGAGTACCTCTGGTGGCATTCCATGAGGCATTGGTGGCAATTGCAAAAGGGGCAGCATGATCCAGCATGTGGAGTACTGGCTCAGAAAGAAAGAGTTTTTTAAGGGTGGTGAAGGTATGTTGGCATGTGGGTGTCCAGTTCCAGGGGAGATCCTTTTTGGTAAGATCTATGATGGGATGAGTGGCATTGGAATTGTTGAACACTACTCTACTATATGTAGTAATAAGTTCACACATACTCTGTATTTAAGTACCAACTCAGCCATGCTAAGTTCGAATAGATTTCCTACTTGAACAATCACCATCAGTGAACCTGTAAGCTCTAAGGTATGTAGCCTGTATATAACTCTGTCTGTATATGTCTGGCTTCAATAGGTTATTAGCCCCACTTGTGCTTTTGCACAGTGCTTAATCTTATGGTTGATTGTGTGTCATTATACCTCAGCCACTTCACTATTGTGCATTTTAAATGCCAAGGTGATTTGAACATAGACATGTCAGTGTGTTTTTACGTCAGACCTCTGTAATGCATTTCAACACTCCAGTGAAAGTGCTACCCAGATTTTCCAGGGGGAGACTATGTTACTTTGGTAACAGGGCCCTGAAAACATTCAGGAATGAGTGATTTATTCTTTGTTTCCATTTTCTACTGATTATGGTCAAGTACTAACAATTTTTCATCTCCTCTAAGATTTTTCTATTTATAACCATGTTCTCTGACTCATACCACCATGTTCCCTGCCTCAGCAGTACCAACTATTAATGCTGGTCCATCAAAATGGCCAATTACCTCCACTCCAAAGGTCTCTAGACCTCTATGTGTTGCCACTGCCCCAAGCACAAATACACCGATGAACATCACATGGCAATCAAGGTGAACTGTACTAAGGAGATTGAGACTTGGGAGAACAATGATGACAAGGCCCTCAGCCTCATCATGCTCAAGATGGAGCCACACATCACTGCCAACTACCATTCAGTTGCTATGGCTTGCACACTTTGGGATGAGCTGAAGACTGCTTACTCAACCCCCTCACTAGTGTCAGCATTCTCAGAGTTCAAGGGGCTCCTTGACATCACCATTTCCAAATCTTTCCATCTTGCTCCTACATTTGCAAAAATCAATATGCACCTTGCTCATCTCGCTGAGCTCAAGTACCCCATCAGCAATAAGATTCAGCTGATACTGGTCCTGGCTAAGGCCCACTCTTATGCCAATGTCATGACTGCCATGCTTAACCAGAAGTCCTTGGAGATCAAGGACAAGGATGGCAATGCGTTGAAGACTCCCACCATCATGGAGTTGGAGAAAATCATAACTGCTGCCTGGCAACACCAGGTGATCAAGAAAGGCAAACAACCTGCTGGAGCACAAGCCCACAAGATCTCAGCTGTCAAGCAGAAAGGAGCTGACCCTCAGTTCCAGCAACAGCAGCAAGGGTCATCAAGTGGCCAGTAGCAGCAAGGCCAAGGCAAGGATAAGTGCAACCACTGAGATAAGCACTCCAGAGAAGGTTAGGAGAAACAGGACAATTGGCAAAAAAAGCTGAAGAACAACACAACTGATGTATCTGTGTCAACTTCCACTTTCTTCACATTCTACACTGCTCCCATTGTCCCTTCTCCACCTACTTCTATGATGCCATACCCAGTTGAAAATCCTTGCGCTCTCGCAAACACTTCTGGGGCCACCACCTATGGCCCCCCTGCATTTCCTCAAATCCAGCAGACTATAAGTCTCGCTCGCTGTCTGGATGTGACCCCCACATCCCAGACCATCCACACCCTCAAGCTGATTGCTGTTTAGCATCACATCCCGGACTTCTGGTCTGGGCATTTTCCTCCACTGCCTACTAACTTTGTCAGGCATCACTCTCCTTCCCTGGTGCCACTGCTGATTTCTGATTATGGCCAGCACACCCTCCAGAAGTGCCTGGACCCCACTCTTGTCCCTTCTGCCTCCATCATGGATGTGGACAATGAGGATGTTTTGTTGATGGATGAGGGGGACAATGACAAGTTTCCCAACCATTACTTTGATCTCAATGGTGGCCAGGAACAAGATGACAAATGGTTCTTGGGGGACCTGGAGGACTTCAGCTTCTTTGAGGAATGGTCAGTCCAGTCTAATTCTCCCCACCCAGACACTGATGTGCAATGTTTGCCACAGAATAATATATTTTATACTTTGTTGTCTGTAGTAGATGGGGAGAAATGGACTCAAATATCTACATTGCCTTCTTTTTCCATGTGTGACAACTGTAATAAGTCATCACAGAAAGGTAAAGAGCACACTTTGGATGACCACATGTAACAAAATACTGGCTTCCAAGGTTCTGGCTCTTTCAGAACATCTGGAATGAAAGCCTTTTATTCTGGAACCACTTCCAGAATTTTCCCATGCTCTTCTGGACTTGAAACCACCAGAACCACTTCTGGAATTGCTTCCCACTCTTCCAGACTCGAAATCACAGGAACCATTTCTGGAACTTTGACTTCCAGGTCTTTTATGGTATGACACTATTGCTCAGTAATGTTTCTTACATACCTGTTACTATACATTTGGTAATGTCTCTTCCCTGACACTTATTGATGTATGAGTGTGCCTCCACCACATACTACTTATATTCTTTCTACATCCATAAGCACCTCAGTTGTTCTTGCCTATCTTAGGCAGCAGCTGAGGTGAGTTATTTCTTACTTAGTATTTACTCCTAGATTCATGTACTGCAGCTCTAGTCTCTACTAGAGTTTTTGACAGGTTATAAGCCCTGCTCATGCCCGATAATGGAACAACTCACCCACTCGTGCATCCTTTAGTGCACTTTCCATTTTCAACGGACTTTGGCTATCAGCTACCAGCCACCTAACACCACCATCATAAAATAAAATCTTCTTCTGCCAACCTCACCCTGTCCTGTCATCCAGCATGACATCAGATATTATCCAAAGTGATGAAATCCTAACTGGACCTGAAACCTTTCCACTATGGAAGGTCAAGGTCATCCACAAACTCCAAAGTGGCAAAGTCTATGGTGTCACTTCTAGAACAGACCTGGAACCTACTCTTGGATCTACTTGAGTGACAACTTCAGATGTCCGCAACTGGAAGGAACACAATGAAAAGGCCCATGACATCATACAGGAGCGTCATTCTGATGCCCTCCTATTCAAAACAGAGTCCTGCACTTCCACCAAAGAACTTTGGGACAAATTTGTATCACTTCTGGATGCCTCAAGTGTCTCCTCTGCTTTCTACATATTCCAACAACTCTGTAATGTGACCTGGAATGGCAGCTCCAACATCTCAGAACATATTTCTTCACTCCAGACTTCTAAGTCCCACCTTGCTGTGATGAAGTTTTGTGTGAACACAAAGGTTATGGCATTCATCCTTCTCAACTCCCTTCCAAAGACTTCAGAATGGAAGCTATTCAAGTCATCCCTTATCAACACCACAGAGGACAGCAAGCTAACCTTCGATGCAATGAAAACCTGAGTCATTGCTGAAAACACTCACTTGTACCCCTTAGACCATTCGGAATCAGCCATGAAAGTTTCTGGAACTCCCAGTGTTGAACACTACGTTACCATATGTAGTAATAAGTTCACGCATTTCCTGTATTTAAAGTACAGACTCAGCTGCGCTGAGTTACAATCGAATCTTTCACTCGAACCACTATCACAAGTGAATCTCCATCAACCTAAGGTATGTGACCTGTGCAGACTCTGTCAATACATGTCTGGTTTCAACACCCAGATCCTCTATCCTCCCTCCAAATTCTACTACTTGGTGTGAACACCATTTGTCAGCCACACACAACTCTGCTGACTGCAATTCCTACAAGAAATGGATCATAGAGTTGAGAAAGGGAGGATTTAAGAAGTCAGACAAAGGGAAGAAGTGGGCAAACACAGTGGAGGGAACTCCTGATCCTCCAGACTTAGCAAATGTAGTTCAGGAAAATGTATCTCAGTCCCTAATTCAATGCATTCATGCCTACTCATTGTCTGAGAAAAATGGCAGTAGAAACACTCTGATCATTGACTCTGGAGCATCATCACAAATAGTCCCTCACTGATCCTGGTTCCAAACATACCAGCCACTCAACCCTCCACATCTGGTAACTCTCAGAGACCCACTCTTGTCACAAGTGTCAAAGAACACTTTTGAAGTGATACTATCAAATGTTCTTCTAATTTCAAAGTTCTGGATTTCACTTATCTCTGTAAATTGACTTGCCTCTGCTGGCCTTTCTGCTACCTTTCTGGCAATGTCCCACATATGCTATGTTTGGAAAGACCAAACACCATTCTAGTTGCCAATCAAAAAAATGGCCTCTATCATGCAAGGGTTATTCCAAACAATCAGAAGGAGGTGGCTTATGCAACCATTGACATGAATCTCCTCCACCAACGGATGAGACACATGTCTATTGATCAAATTCAACACATGGTAAGATCTAGTCAACTTCGAGGAATCAATGCTCTTACTGGAACATCTGCATTCTGTGAGGCATGTACACTTGGAAAAATGAAAAGGTTGCCTTTTGGAACTTGGGACAGCCCTTGGAGCACTCATCCCCCGGAGATGGTACACACCAATGTTGGAGGTCCCATAACTCCATGATCATGTGAAGACTACAGGTTTTGGCTAGTCATTGTTGATGACTTTAGCTGGTTTCCTTGGATTTATTTCATGAAACACAAGAATGAAGCCTTGCAAATTTACAACCAATGGAAGATGGATGTCCGAACTCTCCTCCAGACAGAGATAGGACAGGAGGACTTCTCTAAACTCTATACCAAATTTGTTTGGAGTAATGGTGGAACAGAGTACACCAACAAGGCCTTCTGGGATCAACTCTGAACTGATGGCATGCTTCTTGAAACCTCCACCCTATACACTCCAGAACAAAATGGGTTGGCAGAGTGCATGAACCAAACACTAGCCATGCTTGCCAACACCATGTTGGAAGAATTTAAACTTCCAAAATCCTTCTGGGCTAATGCCATGTCAACTGCTGCTTACATCTCTGCACAAAGTCCAACCTTTGGACTAGATGGAAAGGTCCCCTATCAGGTTTTCTTCAATCACCAGGTTAATCCAACTCTCTTCCGCCTCTTTGAATGTCCTGCCTATGCCTACACACCAAAGGAGCAGTGGAGGGGAAATTCCAACCACATGGAAAGAAGTGCATCATGATAGAGTACACCTATGGGCAACAAGCCTACAAACTCCTTGACATTGAGCGTCAAACCATTATTTCCAGTCATCATGTCATTTTTGATGAGTCTGGACTAATCTCTGATGTTGAATCTGCTCCATGGAATGCCTCCATTGTTGAGGGACAGTGGGAGGGTCTACTTCCAGAGCACCTTCATCAAGTGGACCATAACCATCATCATCATCATCATCCACCTTCATGCAATCCTGGACCAGTGGGAGAAGCTCCAGAAGCTCCAGAACTGGAAGATATTCTGGAATGCCCTGCTAGTCCAGGCATTGAGGAACTTTCAGAATGCCTGGACCAACTCCAATTAAATGAAGCCCCAGTGCCAGTTCCAGCTCCACCACTAGCTCCAGCTCCAGCTCCACTTGTATGATGAAGCAACCGGCAATGACAAGCAGCAAACAAGAACAGAGAGTATGAGCATGCCCTAGAGGAAGAAGCCATAAGACGAGAAAACCGTAAAGAGGAAGCACAAGTCCTGAAACACATTTCAGAACACTCAAAAGACGATCTGGACCTTCCAGGAGCATTCTCAGCCTCAATGGAGGACTTCATATTTGCTGGATCTGCAAGCTCACCCTCAGAAGAGTCATTTCCAAGAAATCCAAAGGAAGCCTACTCTGGAGCAGACAAGGAACTATGGAAATCTGCTGTAGAAGAGGAGCTCCAAAGTCTCAACTCTAATCATGTTTATGAAACTGTGCTCATTCTCGAGGGAGTAATCCCAATTACTTCAAAACCAGTTGTCCAAATCAAGCAAGATGAAAAGGGAAATGTGGAATGATACAAAGTCTGGATAGTTGCATGTGGCTTCACACAGAAGGAAGGAGTTGACTATCAGAAAGTCTTTGCTCTAGTAGCTAATCTTGATTCCATCTGGACCTTAATTGCCCTAGCCGCAAAGTATGATTTGGAGTTGGATCAAATGGACATATCCACTACTTACCTCAACAGAGAACTGGAGGAGGACCTATATATGTCACCACCAGAAGGTGTTCCTATCCAACCTGGATATTGCTGGAAACTCCAACACTCCTTGTATGGACTTAAACAAGCTGGCCAAATGTGGAACAAAACCCTAGACTGGAAGCTTGGAAACCTCAGATTTGTTCACCTGGATGCTGAAACATGTCTTTATGTGTTCTGAAAAAATGGCCAAGTTTGTTTTCTAGTTGTATATGTTGATGACTGTTACAATTTTCCTTCTTTCTTCTTGTGTTCTACTTTTTCTCATATATGGTACTTGCACAACTTGGAGAGGCACCACTAGGCGTCCTTATGCTGCTTACCTCTTACTTACAAACTCTGCCTCTCCATCCTTTCTTTGTCTTCTTCATTAACATTTATCATCGGATCTATATCTCCTCCGCTGTTTCTCCCACAATGGTTAGTTTCCCCCATGTTCCATGTGCTTCTATGACTTTCCTTTCTATTTCTATCTCTCTTATCTCTTGGTCCATGCGTGCTGGTTCACACTATATAAACCATACTTTGTATACTTGTATTCTCCATTCTTCATCTATGCAATACAAGCGTCATCTCGAGTCACCTTGAACCTTGAGCTCTAAGTCGATCCTCACTCAACTTCCTTTGTCCCTCAAACCCCTTGTCCTTGTAGGCTAGTGGACATCAGTCTCTTCATGAGTATCGCCTGTCTAGTGCTACTCTTCAGGGGTATTCCCTTCATCATACGCTTTGTGTAACACCATTAGAGAACCTGGAAACCAGGTGGCAAGGTTGGATAAGGTAAGTGGCTGGGATGACTGCTGCATTTGGAAAATGATTCTGTATCAAGCAATCCAAATAAATTGTCTTGATGTTTTCATCAAATGTGCACAGCAGCTTGAATCAGTGAATGTAGGCAAGAGGGTGAGGAAATGATCTAAGATGAGGTGGGAGCCTGAATACAACACAAACTTCAGCAGTATGAAGTCCTGCAAGCAAATATCAGTTGTTTTTTTTTTTTGGTATTTGTTCTGGTAAACTACCCACCATAAAACCCCCCTTCTTTTCATTGCTCTTTATCAACCTGTACAAGGACAGTGTCCTACCGTGCCATAGTGAAAGGTTTGCAAGGTCCATTGGCATGTTCTGGGTGAGAGCATATCCTGGCTATGTCGTTGTCATATAAATGTTCTAACCACTGTAAGGGAATCCTAATGTTGCTGAAGCAGTTGAAATGATCATGGACAGCCAACTGGAAGTTAGAATCCCCTCATGGGTCTAGATTGGCCAGAAAACTCTGTAGGGCAATCACAGAGCTGACAGCACCATGGTTCTGGATGAAACACAGTACCAATCTCTTAGGGAAATGGTGATGAAGGGCAATACAGTATGGTGTTGTGAGGGTAAATTCTGGGTTTAGATATGTAGTGGTGGGACCAGCATCATTGTCTGAGTCCAAGTCATCACCATATTTGCTTGCTGAGCAATCCAAGGGTGAACTACCTAGATGTCATGTCAAATATGTATTGAACCATCTGACTGCTTCCTGGTGAGTTAGCCATTTCATCATCTGTATCACATAGTCCCTCCAATTACTTGCCATGTATGCCTTCTTGGCATAATCTATATGGAGATGCTTGGATGTCTCAGTGTTGAACCCATCTCGGCTACTAAACAGCCTTATTGAGTCAATGTAGTGACTCAGCAAGTGAAATTTAGGGAGATTAAAGTGCTCACGGCACCCAAGATTAACAAAGACATCCTTGAATGCATGGAACTCATTGAGTGCATGATGTAGTTCTTATAGTGTGTTGTCCATGTGGGACCGATATTGTACTAGACTGATGAAGTCAAGCAGTGCATGCCTGGCTTGAATGACATTATGATTGGATGTGGTCCCAACAAGTGTAGTCACAAAAACTCTCTGGAGCTGTTTATTGTCACCACCAGTCCACTGTATAATCTGAGAGATACCCTCCTTGAAATAACAGAGCCTAGGATGGACAGGTATTGTGTGAAACTGGCTATCAAATGGTTTTTTGCCTGCAATTGATGCACACTATTTCTTGAGGTGATTCTTGAAGAGTTCCTGGTGGAGCTGGTAGAGAATGTTGGAGGTTATACATGTGAAGATGTTGGTGTAAGGAAGATCAGCCCAGAAGGGTGAAAAGACAGGGTAAAGGCCCTTAGCAATAAACTCTGGGAAGTATTGACTGGAGGCTTGTGCATAGAGAACACATGCTGTTTGCACTTGATTGCACAGTGGGAATTGAGTGTTTGCATCTTGTTGGTCAGCTGGCACACAACACTTTGGACAGCGGTTTTCAGCACAACATGCCACCAAGCACTGTTCTAGATGGTCCCCAATGAATGCCATGAGTATTGGATAGACCTGCTTGATAGACCTGTCTGTGCACACAGTCTCAATACCCTCATGTCCTGCAGCCACCAGAAGCTGCAGCATCAACTTCATACAGTAGTGGAACAGGTGGTAGCCCACCATTGAGTGGTTCTCAAATGCATCTGCATCCACCTTTGCCACCAGTATATATTCCAATAAAATTGAAGTGTGGTGTCCTGGCTGACAATGGACTTCTTTTGAGATGTTGCCGATGGTGAGGTAGACTGGCCAGGTAACTTTATCACTCTTAAATTTTGAAAGATGAGTGTTATTGAATGCTAGGATCACAGGTGCAACAGTGGCCCCTACAGGCAAACAGGACTAAATGCAGCATTCAAGGTGGATTTGAGCTGACAGATCACTAAGTAGATACCTACCTGCATTTCCCACCACCAATCTCCAGTCCACATCTCATCATACTGGTGGGTCTGTGCTTGTGGGTCAGTGTACACTTTCTCAGATGCATAAGCTAGTTTGTTGTGAAATGCTGAATTCCCAAGCAATTCCTGCATGCAGGCAATGGGATTGTGCAGCCAAAGCTCAAGCTCCTCATCATTTGCCTGGTCAGCTCCAGTATCATTGGCTAAATCTTGGCCTGGTGCTCTGTGATTTTCATCATCACCACAGATGCACATAAGCTTGCAGTTCCATTCAGACCCTGTTGGCAACTAATCTATAAGCTTCATAAACATATATTTACTCTGGTAACTCAGCTGTGTCCGACTGCGTGTCTGTAAATAGCCAGGCTAAGTACCCCATGCTAGACTAGCAATCATATCATTACTTACAATTGAGAGTTTCAGAAACTCATCCATGGCATGCTGGTTGACATTTCTGATCAACCAATCAGCCAATTCCCATTCCTTGCAGTCTGCAAATGGGAAATACATGCCTTGTCCAGCAGCTTCCTGGACATTTTTCATGGTCTCAAACACTGTCAGACCAAAACCAAGGACCTCAGCAGTAGGTCCTTGATTATACTTGTATGCATATCATTGCAGTTCTGGTTGTGGCAGTTCTGGAGTTCCCTCACCAGTGGGGCCAGGGTTGTCAAGGCCTTCATATCCACCCTTGTCCCATGCAAAGTCATAAGGCTCCCCCTCTCCATTAGATAGTAAGTCTACATCTTCCTGCCTAGAGTGGTTTTGATTATTGACTGCTTGCTGCACACCTGTAGTCCTTTGCAGTGTGGCAGCCTGGCAACATGGAGAATGTCCAATGTGGCGTTGAACACCTGCCAGTGTGGAGAATCCTTGTCTGCAATGGCCACAGTGATGACAAGGCAAATGGTGAGTAGCAGGTTGGCGAGGCATGGAAAGGAAAGGAATCTAATGATGTGAACCTCACAGGCAATGGATTAAGCAGAATGGGCTGTGTGAGCATGTTGGTTTCCAGTTGGCAATGCTGTTGGTGTAACCAAATGTAAAAGTCTCCATTTCTCATTTCAGGTTGCCAAACCCAGTCTCCATTCTACAACTGACCCTATTTCCTAACCACTATTTATACAGAATTCTATTTCTGTTCAGTTCAGTTTCAGCGAACACAAAACCACTATCATGTCCTCTCAAAATCCTAAGGGTGCAGTGCCTTCATCTCAACCTCCCATACTGGCATTCAGATGCACTCAAATTTCTCAGCCAAGTAAGAAGGCACTGGTGATGAGAGGTATGTAGACCTTTTTTTCACTTGTGGCTCCATATGACATTCACAAAATTTATAGATGATTAGACTCAGGCAAAAAGGGCATCTGAATTTCAAGTCCAAGACAAGGAAAAGTGCTGTGAGGTGTCTGTTACGCTGGAGCGTAGCTTCTAGCTATAGCAACCACTTATAGGAGTAGGTTGAAGTCTCATAGAGTGAATAAGAGTCTCAGCACTTAAGATCGCAATCAATAAGGCTGGAAGACTAGAAACTACACTGGATTGCGTAGAACTAGCTAAGGGATAGTAGTATAAGGGCAGCATATTTATAGGGTCAACTGTGGAGCATGGACCAAGCGATGCGCCACAGCAAATTACTGGAAGGGAAAACGAAGGGAGTTTATGAAGGGGAATATCCCTTTAAGGGAAAGAGGCTGTCCGTTCAAGGGGTTGGAAGAAGAAATCAGTACTCAAGAACTAAGCTATCAAACAGGTTATAAGTGAAGTCTAAGTTGAGTCACATGAGTGAAAAACAGAGGGTGAACGTTTCTCGTCAATGCCATAGGGGAAATTTGTAACAATACCTCCCAAGTAGACGGGAAGTGACCTCACTTGCCACATTTCAATCGTCATTCCTGGTTGGGCATCGATGACTAAGATGTCCAGGTCTTTGACAAAAAATGCATTGTCTAGCAGGACAGGCCCATTGGGCATGGCCAGGAGCATTATGTCCACAATGGGCACACTGATAGCTGGGGCAGTGCTGGTAAGTATGACTTGGGTTGTTGCAGAAGAAACAGGTAGGTTCTGGAGGAGGAGATGGAGTAAGAGAAGGAGCCCTATTAGGAGGTTGTCTGACAGGGGAGTGATGTCCAGGAGAGGGAGAGGATTGGGGTTGTCCATCATTATTGGAATAGTCAGTGGGGTCAGGTGGGTGGGGAGAAGCGGCTCAGAAGAATCCTCGCTCTGCAGCAATAGGATCAGCAAGGGAGTTTAAGACATCCACATAATAAGAGGAGGGGAAGGCGAGAACAACCAAGATGAAACCTGCTCCATTAAGAAGGTCAAGGGCACTAGCACATAACTCCTCTAAGTCCTGGAGCGCGGTGGCTGCGAGCATGAGATCATATCGCTTTTGGTAGAACAGCTGTTACGCGAAGCGTACAAAGATTTCTTGGACAGAACTAGACGGGCGATACTCACGAAGAGACCGACGTCCACTAATCCTTCTGGACAAGGAGACAAGACTAGTCGGGCGATACTCACAAAGAGACCGACGTCCGCTAGCTTATCTATCAAGGGGATTCAGGGTAGTCGAAGTCGAAGGGGATTCGACTTCAGACTCAAGGGTTTCAAGGGTGATTCAAGAGTACGCTTGTATTGCGAAGATCGAGAATGAGAATACAAGTTGTATACGAAGGGTTTATATAATGGAGACCAGCGCGCACGGACCAAAGGAAGATCGGGGCATGAAAGGAAAGGAAAGCTATGGAACTGTGTGGAAGGCGGGGAATACTCGCCGTTGTGAGAGAAACGACGTAGAAGAGATAAGTCCGAAGATACGAATAAACCCGAAGGTAAAGGTTATTAGAACAATCATGCGAAGTGTGGAGATGCGGTGTTTGTGAGAAGGAAGAAAGCGGTATGAGGACGGCTAGGAGTACCTTGCCAAGTGGTACGAGTACCATGTAGAAGAAAGAGGACAATGTTCGAAGAAAGGAGTAAAATTGTAACAACAGCCTGTGAAGATAGAAATGAAGGGAGGAGAGAGTGAGGTAGATGCATACTAGCTGGGCATGGACAGGGGCATATGGTGGATAGGTAGGGAGGTTCACTGTGACAGTGGGATTGTCTAGGAGGGAGGTGAAGAGAATTCATCTCTGCAAAGAAGTAAGGGAAAGAAGAAGAGAGTGAAAAAAATTTGGTTGTGACATGAAAGGAACTTGGTACAGAGAAGAGAGGATGAGGGAAAGGGAAGAAAGAGAAGGGATACTTTTATATATACAAGAAAGAGAGAGAGAGAGAAAGAAAAACTGTATCTATTCATTGGCTAAAGCTGCTGCGATTGCAGCATCAATCTCTATCTGATTGGGCATGGGAGGATAGAAGGCCCCTGGAAATTGGGCGAGGGCTGGGTTAGGATGGACATAAGGGAGTCCAGGCCACACTGAAAAGGCAGGGTCAGGGCTGGGGGGAGCTCTGTCAGGGAGGATTGCTCCGATGGGCATGGGAGGGGGTGCTGTTTTAGTGGGGGGATCCCAGGGGGCGGGGTCTGCATTCCATCTGTAGACAGGTGGATCCCAGGGAGTGAGTTCTTTTTTGTCATTTTCCTCAGTGGTGGGGGGTTCCCAGACATCAGGAGTGGGTGGTGGGACATTGGGGGCGAAACGGGTAGTGTGGGAATCGTCCCAGATAACACATAGGTATGCATGGCTGATGTGTATTTCAAAGAAGAATTTTTAGTGGTAGAGGAAGGTGAGAAGGGGGAGGAGAACGAGGAGGATAAGAGAGGTGGTGATGGCATTCATGGTGATAGGGTTATTTTTGTCTGAGGGGAAAAGCTTTGGGGTGACAAAGTTGATAGGCTTGAAGGAGTGGTCAGGCGTTTTTAAGGTTTCCCTCAGGTTCCCAGGTGTTTTCAGCGGAGGAGTAACCTTTCCACGATATGAGATATTGCTGTCTTCCAAGCAAACCTCTATGGAAAAGGATAGAAGTGATTTCAAATTCTCTATCTCCGTCAATAAGATCTGGAGGGGGGTTGATAAAGTTTTTTCCATGTTCAGCAGCCTCCTGATAGGACAATAAGAGGGAAGCATGAAACACATCGTGTATTTTCCAAGAAGGGGGGAGACATAATTAATATGCCACTGGGGAGATTATGTGGGAGATTTTGAAGGGTCCCTTCCTTCTCGAAGCAAGTTTCTTTGATGGGTACCTGAGACGGAGATTACGTCCTTCCAGCCACACCTTATCCCCCACTTTCCACAGGTGGAATTTAGAGGAAATCCATTCCTTCATTAGGCATTGGGATTTCTCGTGAGAGGCAATGGCTTCAGAGCGGGCTTTGGATAGGTCGGAGAGGTGTTTTTCCAGGGCAGGGAGGAAGGTCTTTCCAATTGGAGGATAGGAGTGGGATTCAAATCCTAAGATTAGAGAGAATGGGGATTGTCTGGTGGAAGAATGGGGGAGAGAGTTGTGAGAGAATTCGGCCATAGGAAGTGTTATGATTTATCCAGGACTACCTTTTCTTTCCTTAACTTCTCTAGCTATACACTGTATTACTACGAGTCGATCATTCGACTCTCACCTTGTACACTTTCTTTTCTCATTTGTCTCATGTGATCTTATCCAGTCAGCGATTGCCATTTCTCTCATGTGACTCCATAGTACGCAGTAATGATGCCATCGACTGTGCTTTGATATTCATTTGTAATACTAATGATGCATCACCTTCTCATTGGCTCCCCATATCATACAACACATCATCACTATTCCCCTACCATTTCTAGCTATCCTTTCTCATGGTCCATGCGCGGATCCCTTATGTATAAATACCTGCGCTCTTGCAGCAGAGATCCTTAGCTTAGACCTCCCTTGTCTTACCTTAGCATCTCTGCAATCGACAAGGTCCTTGTCCTCTTTGTCTCTTGTCGCCCATCACCTGTCATCCACTACGTGTTCGCCCTTGCGACCAAAGATCCCTTGAATCTGAGGATGGTCGGTATTGCCTTAGCGCAACTGTACTCTGTGCCTAGTTGTTACTTCATGCTTGATCACTGGACAACTCACTTCGCCACTTGATCGCTTAAATGTGTCAGTGGATTCCCCTATGCCACATGATTGCTTACGTGTCTGTGGAATACACTTGAACCCTTGACACTTAGGACCTTCCTACACCCTCAAGGGCTATGTCTGATCCTACCTGAGTCAAGTGTAACAAAGGGTCTAAGCTCTCCTTGACTGGCTACTCCTACGTAAGCTGCCACCATTTCTCACCAACTTCCCCCCAATTCCTGCTGGCGACCTCATTGCCCTGCTCTCCCACCTGACTCCACCTCTGAGGATACCACCAAGGAGGACGACTCTCACTTCAACCTCTTTACCTCCAATCTCACCCTACCCTCATGGGAAGAAACACTTGAAGACACCCAATTGTCCCACCAGCTCTCCCACTCGCTCTCCATCCTTCACGAGCCCACTGCCCCATCTCCTACTCCTGTACAGCATTCCCCTCTTTTTCAACTTCCCTCTCTGCATCCACCTCTGCCGAAATCTACCATGTCCTCAAAACCTTTTGAACTTTGCCTTGGAGCACCCAAAGCCTTCGATGGATCCTATGACTGAGCCATTGAATGGCTCAACACCGTAGAAACATACCTTTTGGTTAACGTCAACATGTACAACACTGACACCAAGAAGGTGTTATGTGAAGCATACAAGGACTTGTGGAGAGAACTAGGTGGGCGATACTCACAAAGAGACCAATGTCTGCTAATCTTCAAGACAAAGAGACAGGACTAGTCGGGCGATACTCATGAAGAAACCGACATCCGCTAGCTTATCTAACAAGGGGGTTTCCAGGATAGTGGAAGTCAAAGGGGATTTGACTTAGACTCAAGAGTTTCAATGGTGACTCAAGACTACACTTGTATTGCGAAGATCGAGAATGAGAGATACTGCTACAGACAAAGAACTTATATAAGGGAGACCAATGCACACGGACCAAGAAGGGATCAGGAAAGGAAGGCTAAGGAAATGTATGGAAAGTGGGGGACACTCGCCGTTGTGAGAGAAACGACGTAGGAGATGAAGTCCAAAGATACGAGTAAAGCCGAAGATAAGGTCTTGTTAGAATAGCGGTAAGAACAGTGGGAAAACAGTATTTGTAAGAAGAAGGACAGCGGTATAAGGACAACAGGGTGTGCCCCACCAGGTGGTACGAGTACCGTGTAAAAGGAAAAGAACAATGCATGAGGAAAGGAGGAAAATTGTAACATTACCCCCACTGTACAATTGAGCCCCTGGCTCAATGATCAGACTATCCCCCAATTCAAACGCCGAGGACCTGGGATCCCCCATAAACTGCCGTGGCCTGCGAGACTGATAGACGTTCACGCGGACAGTCACCAATGATGTGACCAGGCGTATTGCAACTTCCACAGTTATGATGGGGGCAGAAGCGATTGGTGTGGCCCCAGTTATTGCAACTTCTGCAGTTACGATGGGGGCAGAAGCGATTGGTGTGGCCCCAGTTATTGCAGTAGTCGCATCTTTGAATAAGGCAACGGCGGGCAGGATGATCCGGGGTGAGGACATGACAATGCGGGCAATGGTATTGTGGGCAGTTGAACTGATAGTGGCCTCGATGGTGGCAGTGATGGCACTCGGTGGAGGGAGAAGCTGGGTGAGTGTTAATCTGCTTTGGTTCTGGTAGGACACGAAAAGGAGAAGATAGGGTGCGAGAGCTACCAAGCAGATAGGTTCGGGGGCGTTCCTGTGGGATTGGGATGGTGCGGATAGCTTCTTCATCATCAGAATCCGAGTGGGAGTCCTGATCAGCTTCGTCAGAGTCAACGAGGGTTGCTGAGGTGGACAGAGGGGGGGAGGAGAGTCTAGCAGCAAGAGGAGGAGCAGGAGCGGGGATAGGAAGGGGATCCTGTCCTGGGGTAAGGCGAATAGAAGAATTTACAGAGCTAAGAGTATCATTGAGTCATTGAAGGTAGGCATTGCGTTGGTCTTAGGGAAGGGAAAGGTAGATATGATGAAAGGTAGGGTAAATCATAACAGTGGGAAGAGCTGTGATGAAGGTTCCAAAACCATGACTATGTAAAGCATTGAAAAGATGACGAAGGGTGTCTCCTAAAGCAAAGCGAAGAGGAAGATCCAGAGACTCAACTGTGTGAAGCATTAATTGAGCATGGGAGATTCCATGATAGGTACGAATAAGGTCTTGTGAAATGGTATCATCTTGAAAAAGGGGGTCTTCTTCGATTTGGTGGAGAAGAACGGGGGAGTCTAGGACAGCGGTGTAGAGCAAGTGGACCCCATATTCGGGCA
>JBBPRF010000491.1:0-22257 GCA_038092875.1 Lanmaoa pseudosensibilis | reverse complement strand
TGTGCTCTCGCAGCAGAGATCCTTAGCTTAGACCTCCCTTGTCTTACCTAGCAATCTCTGCAATCGACAAGGTCCTTGTACCTTCGTTCCTTCGTCCCTTGTCTCCCCTCGCCCGCTACACGTTCGTCTTTACGACCGTAGATCCCTTGAACTGAGGATGGTCGGTATTGCCTTAGCGCATCCGTACTCCGTGCCTACGTCGTTACTTCGCGCCTGATCGCTGGACGACTCACTTCGCCACTTGGTCACATTACGTGCCAGTGGATTCCCCCGCGCCACGTGATCGCTTACGCGTCCGTGGAATACACTCGAACCTTCGACACTTAGGACCTCCCTACGCCTCCAAGGGCTACGTCCGATCCTACCCGGGTCGAGCGTAACAAGGTCACTTCCCATCTACTTGGGGGGTAATGTTACAAACTTTCTGTATGGTATTGACGAGAATCGTTCTCCTTTCTGTTTCTCTCTCATGCATCTCAACCTAGACTTCACCTACAACCTTTTTGATAGCCTGGTTCTCGAGTACTGATTTCCCCTTCGAAACCTTTCAAACGGACACCCTTTTTCCTTTCAAGGGTTTTCCCCTCTGCAGACTCCCTTTGTTTCCCCTTCCAGTAATTTGCTGTGGCACATCACTTGGTCTGTGCTCTGCAGCTAACCCTATAAATACACTGCCCTTGTACTACTCTCCCTCAGCTAGTTCTATGCAATCCTGTGTAGTTTCTAGTCTTCCAGCCTTATTGATTGTGATCTTAAGTGCTGAGACCCTTATTCACTCTATGAGACTTTGACCTGCTCCTATAAGTGGTTGCTATAGCTAGAAGCTATGCTCCAGTGTAACATACCCGGTTTAGAAATACAAGTGTCTATAGTTTTGTAATGCCCAGTGATTTCCACCATCAGGGTTACCACATGTTGGATTTGCCCAATGGTGCCTTCTGATCCATCAGCATTATGTATCTTAACCAGGTTATTGAGGGTATAAAAAGGAATGCCATGATGTAAAACATAGTCTTTGTTGATAAAAGTGTGGGTAGCACCAGAGTCCAAGAGAGCTTTGAACTGATAGCATTTTCATACACCTTTGAGTTGACACCTGATGACTATCTCAAGTAAGAACTCTCCAGTGAATAACAAAGTTGTGCCATGGTGCTTAGATGTAAAAGAAGTGAGGGGTTTATAAATAGAAGCAATTTTTTGTTGCCTAGTTAGAGAATTACAGCTGTTTGCAAAACTATGCAGAAAACATGACTGAAAATTTAGCCATCAGAGACTGCTGGGACAGGACCTTGAATGCAATGCAGCCTGTTTGTGTGTATGACCATCGCTTGTGACTATTGCCTTCCATTCACCATGTTCCCATCATCACCAGCTCATAATGCAGAAAAAGTCATCTATACCTTTGCTGTCTCTTTGACAGTCTATTCCCTCCTCAAGAAAAAAGCTTTTACTAAGGGAAAAGCATCTACCTTGAAGGAAGAGAAGTCTATCAAAGTCAAAGAACTGCATTTTTCTGCTGATGACACTAACTACCTTGACTTTTTGCAAAGCATTCTTGACAAGCATGGACAGGATCAATACAAGGTATCTGAAAAGAGGCATTTTCCATTCAAGTATGTGCCACAGGGGGCAAAAAGGTCAGCTGTTTATTGTTTTGTTGCTTATATGCTACATATGCTAACTGATGTTCTGTTTTCCCTCAATTTGTTTAGCCAGCACTCCAGTAAAGCAATGGACATTGACCATGAATTCCATTACAAGGAAATGGTAAAGAAGATTGAAGAAAGCAATCCCACCATGACCAAGATCTTTGTTGACATGAAAAAGGTTCAGAAACTTCCCACCTTGGGTGACCTTGAGGAAAAGAAGAGTAAGATGACTGATGAGGATGTTGGTGAGGTATGTACATGTCTGTTGTGCTACTCAAATTTACCACTGATGAAATCAACAGAATCCATTGCTCAAGCTGCCGACTATGACTTGCACCTTACCTATTGGTGTTTGAAGCTCAAAAATTGTTACAAGAACAATTTTAATAACAGACTTACATATGTTGGCCCATTGGAGACAATTCCACTCACTCTAGCCATAGTTACTGATTGATCCCATGTACTAGTAAGTCTTTGCTGGTTTTTATCATGAGAATACTCTAACAAGCTTATAGGAGGAAGGGCTGGCCACACTAAGCACTCCACTGAACATTAAGTCATTCAATTTTGCCCACAAAGGGTAGCCTCTTATGCATCCATCATGGAAAGCACAGGCATCCACTCCAAGTCTGGTGGTTGATGTCAACTCATTGATGTTGGTCCTTCTCCAGACACTTATGAACTCCAGTCTTTTCCAATCCAATGCTTCACCTGGACCATCTCCTTCCACTGTGATCACTGCAGCCCCAAACATTCCCGTCCCAGCTCCAGTAATGCCAACATGCCAATCTGTTGAAAGCATCTCTCCACCACTTCTATCCCCATCTCAACTCACACACTTCCTTATGTATGCTGAAACCCATCTTGGTGTATGCAATGCACCGATGTATGAGGGCACACTTGACCTTCAAGGTATTGGACCAGATATTCTTGGAGATATTGACAAAAAAGCTTTGTCTGGAATTGGAATCTTGACAGGTGACATTATCCACCTCAAGAAGGGCAGTGTTATCTGGTGGAATGGGCCTGATGCAAAGTGAAAGCAGAGCAATACCTCAACATCATCAGGCAGCCAATTTGGGTCCCTGAAAGCCCAACCACCCAAAAAGAAGGTTGCTTATAAGAAGTGATATTATGATGGTGGTGGTTCTTGCTTTTTGCCAGGCCTAATGCAACCAGGAGGTGGTGATGATGTATCAGGCATTGATTTTGATTTATATTACAAGTGCGACACACAAAATCAGTGGCTTCCCATTCCAAAGGGTTTCATTGTTGTTGAGGATAGGGAGGCAGATGACATGGATGCATTTCAATTTCCATACTAGGTGGTATATAGCTATACTATCTAGCACTTAGATCTCTACACTATATACCCAGATGCCCAGAAGTAGCCCTCTGCCTTATCAGGAGTGATATTTTGGCAAGCATGAACAATAGCTGTTATAGAAACACCATCTTCATGGTGACGCAAGTAAGATTTGATAGAAGAAAATGCTTGTTTGATAGGATTATTGTCAGGGAAATATGGCAGCAAGTAGATGAGTTTACACACTATGACTAATCAGTAGGAATTTACAGCAATATATTTTGACTTACAGTTCATGTCTTTGACCAGTGCTCGAATTTCTTCACCTTTATAAATATGACAATTATCCATAATAAAAACACTGCATGGACTGGAATATGGGTTGGTAAAAGGCATTTACTGAAGTCTGTCATCTCTGTTAATATGAAAAGGGATCATACATACCACATTTTCCTGTAGAAATCATAGGAAACATGCATTATTGACTGGGCCTTCAATGATATTGTATGCAATCACACCATCAAGTGTGATAACAGGAAGAATTGAGTAGTGCGTACCACATATGAAAAATCACTGGCCATGGCAATGCTGTCCCTTGGGTGACCATTCACTTGGGCACAAGAATGTGCACTAGTCCTTGGCAGCTTCATCAACAAACAATAGCATGTTTGCATCTGGTGCTTCAGCCCCAATGTGATTCATATAGTGTGCACACAACTCCTTGCTTCACTCAGCCACAGCAAAAGAGATAACTTTTTGGGTGATCTGGAGGTGCTGCAGAGCATGGGACAGAGTAGAGACTGTAGCATATACACAGTGCTTCTCCCACAACTCATGTTGGAGTTCATCAAGATATATAGTGTTGCAGTGTTGAATTACATTTTGAATAAATAAGACATCCATTGTGCTAAGAATGCAATGGTGCCCAGTGACAGAATATGCATGTGGGTTGTAGACAATCCCATAATGGTTATAGAGGTCGAGGGTTTTGTATACAAGTGATTTCTTCACACCAAGAAGGTGGCAGATATCTTTGATGGTGTACCCATCTTGAAAAAGAGCAGGGATGTGGGCTTTTGTGTTGTTGAACACAATGTGGACTGGCATGAGCAATAGTGCAGAGAGCAAGCACAAGCAGTGTGACAGCAAAATTTGCATACTAAGCTGACTCAGCTGAGTTTGGGGTCCTGCCTGGCAGTCTCCAATGGTTGAATTTTCCAATCGTGTTTTCCGCATAGTTTTGCAAACAGTTGTAAGCACACTATTTTTTATTTCTGGTGCCACACTCAAATGAGATGCTCTGAAGGAAGAAAGAGATATATTTTGTAATACTACATCAAGATCAGAAATAGGAAAATCATTGTCCATACAAGAAATAAAAGAAGAAAAAAAAAAATTGTTCAGGTCCATGCACATGAGAACCCTCTTCCCTCACATGCTGTTGCCTTTTAAAGCCTTGGCTGCTCTTTGCCTAGCTTCTATTTCAAATTTGTCCTGGTAATACACTTCAGCTTCTGCTGAGACAAATGCTTGTTGTACCATGACTTGCACTATAGGCATGGCTACTAGTGGAGTGGGAAGAGGATGGCTGGTGTAATGTTGGGTGACCTGCACCTGTGGGTAATATCCAGCATTGTCATCTGCCAGCAGAATGTAACAACCTTGGTCGTAGTCCCATACCCATTGTTGCCTCTGCTAAGGCGCATGCAGCTGTCTCCGGTATGGGTTTTGGGAGCAGTCAGGCTTGATATGCCCAGGTTTCCCACAAAGGAAACAGGTTCTTGTGTTGGGGAAAGAAGACCCTAGTGCAGCCTGCTGCACACTTATTTCCATTGGGGCACCACAGCCTGGTTGGATTCCAGTTGCTGTAAACTGGGAACATAACTGGCAGGGGAGTGAATGGAGGAAGATAATGACCTTGCAGCTGTGGAGGAAGGCAATAGCCTAAGGGGGGACCATGCTCTATCTGCATTTGTTCATATGCATGGCCCATGTTGCAATAGGCCTTGCGCAAGTCCTTGTAGTCCCAAAACTCAGTGGTGGGACAGTTGAGACAAATCTGTTTGTAGATCTTGTAGTCTACTGTCTTTTTTAGAAGTGTGACGGCATGGTGCTCCTTGATTTTGGATTCTCTCTTAAGAACTTCAAACCTCTGCAGAAAGAGGTCAATTGGATGCCCATTTTGCTTGAGCCCCTCAAGCCTTCTCAATGACTTGTGTGCCAAGATGTTGATGTGGAAGTAGCCACAGATTTCCTTTTTCAACAAGGACCAACTTGGGCAAGCTGACTCTCCTTTTTTGCCTGTGGGAACATTGTTTGCATTGACAGTTTTGGAGTCCTCATCATCAAGGTATTTCTCAAGGGTGATCTGGGCAAACCCCTCAGCCTTCTTTTTGAACTGTGAGAGCATGGCAATACAACAGAGCTTATATGTCTTCCATATTTGGACATCCACCTAGAGGCAAAGCTAAAGTCACCAAAGATGGAAAGTGGCATGATCTCCATTCCACTTTTCTGAATCAGTGATCTTTTTGGTCATGCTGGGTTTTTCTTGATCAACATTTAAATTGGCAAGATGATGAATGAGGTTATTGAGGTTGATAGTCCCAGACATATTAGATTATTGGGTGGAGGAAGGAGTGGGAGTGAAGATAAGGACAGAGGAATTCAAGGCTGTATGTAACGGAGTAGAACAAAGAGTTTATGCATTTCTCTATGTGAGATAGGATGAAATCTTCTTTCAGCTGCTTACTGCCTGGTATCTTTCAACCACACTTTGGGCAATCTACAAATTTAATGCTGTTGCCTGGCTCTTCACTACCTACATCATCCCTAGAAAGGACAAATCCCATGCTACCACACTCCTAAACTACATCTCCAAGTTCAAAAACAAAATAGCCCTTGCTGAGGTTACCGATACCAACATCCTCATCCAATACTTTGCCTCTGGAATCCCTGTCCCACTCATGGCCAAGATCATAGGAATGAATACTGTCCCTACCACCATTAACTCATAGTATGAGAGAGCTGTACACTTTCAAACTCAATGGAATCACACTTATGAAATCACCCAGGTAAACAAGAAACCCTTGGGTGGTTACCACTCATTCTCCCCTAGAACTCCTGCTACCCCCACTAGAGACCCTGACACTATGGACATCATCATCATCAAAGTAAGCAAGCTAACCAATTTGGAATGTCAATGTTGCTGTAAGGAAGGCCTTTGCTTCTGCTGTCAAAAATCTGAACATACATCCTTCAAATGCTCTGCATTCCCAGCTAAGAAGTCCAAGAACAAGCATGTCAACAAAGTAGAAGAAGAGACACTTCCAAAGCTAGAGGAGATCAAGGATGAAGAAGAAGAAGAAAACATTCATCACATTTCCTTCTCTGTGGATTTTTGAACTGGGGATCTGCTTCAACACCAGAATCCCCCTCTTCCTGTAGTGGTGTATGTAACTGTATTATCTCTTGTAGCTAAAGCAATAGAAATTGCTGTTCAAGTCATCATACCCTCACACACGCTCAAAGCTGTTGACACCTGCACCCTCATTGACAGTGGGGCCAGCATCAACTGTATGGATTGGGACTTCACCAAGAAGAAATCTTTTCCCATCAAGAAACTCAAAAAACCCCTCCAAGCCCAGAATGTGGATAGCTCCTACAACAAAAATGGTGATATCCAACATGGTGTGACCCTCTTCCTCAATATAGAAGACATCACCCACCATGTTCTCTTCCACCTCATGTCTCTTAAAGACAACATAATCCTTGAAACTCCTTGGCTTTGTGCTGTCAACCCCCAGATTGACTAGGTTAAAAGAACCATCTCCATCATGGAATCCTCCAATTACTCAAAGGAACTCTATTCCTTCCATGTTGCTGATGTCAAGTGACACAATACCCATTATTGGATTCCCCCTTTGGCTTCTCCTCATCACATCAATGTCTTTGCCACCAAACAGGAGAAACTCTTCTCCTACAACAGATGGGAAGAGAAAAACCAATTCCTCTCCTGTGCTATGGATAACTGCACCTTGTACTGAGCCATGCCCCTCTTGGATCTGTCCAGATTATGAGAATTACCCAAGTCACTCACTATCTCCGCCAGATAGGATAAGCTGAAAACTATGCTTTCCCTGGCCTACACTGAATTCACTTCTGTCTTCTCAAAGG
Organism: Lanmaoa pseudosensibilis; assembly: GCA_038092875.1. NCBI lineage: Eukaryota > Fungi > Basidiomycota > Agaricomycetes > Boletales > Boletaceae > Lanmaoa > Lanmaoa pseudosensibilis. The sequence continues at coordinate 15,126 of JBBPRF010000491.1, read as the reverse complement.
AAGCCATCAACCATGTTCCCTCCTCTAGACCCTACAACCATGAGATAAACCTTAAAGAAGGTTTCACCCAAAGATTGGAAAACTCTACCCCTTGACCCCTGAAGAACGAACCACTATCAAAGCCTTCCTTGATGAAAACCTTGCTGTTGAAAAGATCCACCCCTCAAATTCTCCCCAAGCATCACCCTTCTTCTTTGTTAAAAAAAGAATGGCGGACTACACCCCTGCCAAGACTACCAATATGTCAATGAACACACCATTCATGATGCATACCCCCTACCCCTCATCTCAGATCTCATCAATAAGCTGAAAGACACCAATGTCTTCATTAAGTTCAATGTCCAATGGGGATACAACAATGTCTGCATCAAAGATGGCCATCAGTGGAAAGCAGTGTTTATTACCCACAAAGGACTCTTTGAATCCATGGTAATGTTTTTCAGCCTCTGTAACTCCCCTGCCATGTTTCAACGGTTCATGAATGACTCCTTCTGAGATATGATCACAGAAGAATGGCTCATCATCTACATGGACAACCTCCTTATCTTCTTCCCTGATAAAAAAACACATGAGGAATGTACTAAATGTGTCCTCCAATGCATGACAGAACTAGATCTCCACCTAAAACTGGAGAAATGTAAGTTCACCACCACCAAGGTTGATTACCTCAGACTCATTGTCAAGCCTGGTGAACTCACCATGGACCCTGTGAAACTCAAAGGAATTTCTTCATGGCCCATACCCACAACAGGCAAGGAAGTCCACTTCTTCCTTGGCTTTGCCAACTTCTACCACTGGTTCATCCCAAGCTATTCAAATATTGCTCACCCTCTGATCAACCTTACAAAGAAATCTCTCCCCTGGTCTTGGACCATCACATGTCAAGAAGTGTTTCTTACCCTAAAACACCTCTTCCTCTCTGAACCAGTATTACACATGCTGGATCTCACTGCTCCCTTCACCATTACCACTGATGCCTCATGGAATGCCACCAGAGGTATTCTTCTACAAGCTAACTTCAATGGAGATTGGCACCTTTATTCCTACCTATTGCAATTATTGTCTCCTGTGGAATGGAACTACAATATTTATGATTGTGAACTCCTCACAGTCATCCATGCTTTCAAATCCCGACAACACTACCCCCACAGACCCCAGTTCCCTGTTCAGGTTTTCACTAATCACAAAAACCTAACTTACTTTCATTTTTCACAAGCCTTCAACCACTGCCAAGCCTGCTGGCTTTTAGACCTGTGGGACTTCAATTTTAAGATGACCCATGTTTCTAGATCCCACCTTGCAGGCCCTGATGCCCTTTCCTGCCAATGTGATCACTTTTCAAAATCTAACCCAGACAATCAGGAAGTGACACTCCTTCCCCCCTCCATCTTTATTTGCGCTATTGATACCACCCTTGCTAACAAAGTCGCCACTGCCTCCGCTGGTGACCCCCTTATCCTTCAACACCTCCAATCCATCAACAAAGACATCCCTGCCACCTTCTGCTCCTGTCTCTCTGACTGGCAGATGGAAGGATCTGTTCTCATGTACAAAGGCTGCATATATGTTCTGGACTCCAGGGACTTATGCAGATCTATCCTCCAGTGTTGCCACAATTACTGTTATAAGTTTTCCCTATGGGCTTCAGGAGAGCTGCTCCCCTTTCTGCTTCTCTCTTCTTCATCTTGACTTGGATTTCACCTATAATTTCTTTGACAGTTTGGTCCTCAAGTATTAGCTCTAGATGTGTTCTTTCATTCCATCCACAGACAGCCTTGTTCCCTCTAGAAAATCCCCTTCATGCATTTCCTCTATTTCTCCCTTATCTAAAAAATTGCTGTGGCACACTGCTTGGTCTGTGCTCTGCAGCCATCCCTATAAATATGCTGCCCTTGTACTACTATTCCTTAGCTAGTTCTACACAATCCAAGTGTAGTTTCTAGTCTTCCAGCCTTATTGATTGCAATCTTAAGTGCTGAAACTTTCCATCGCTTTACAAGACTTTGGCCTACTCCAATAAGTGGTTGCTATAGCTAGAAATTACACTTCAGCATAACAATTATGAGACCACTGGTCACCCTGCTTTCCTTAAACCTGCCAACTTGTCTTTGCTGAATTCTGGTGGCCCAGCCTTGCCAGCCATGTCTGCTGCTATGTTGAAGGCTGTGCTATGTGCCAGCAAAATAAATCAAACACTCATTCCACGATTCCTCCCTGAAACAACCAATAAACCACTCCAATACTGGGAGCATCTACAGAGGCTGATCACTAAGGAGAAAAGGGAAGATGAGGGAAGGCTGAGTCTTATTCAGGTGGTGGTCTAGAGGGAAGACTCCAAGAGGACTTGACTGAAGTTCTCTGGCAGCTGCTTTGGCCTTATATACTACTCTAGGGTTTGTACATGTTTGGGTATAATCTAGATATGGGCATAGGGTAATACTATAGTAGTCCATGCAATATGTCAAGCACATGCATCAATTATAGCCATGGAATGGAAGATCAAACATGAGGGAAACATATGCCAACCATGAGGTGTGGCAGAATGAAAGAACATAGCCATGCACAGTGTGAAAATGAAAGTGAAAGTGTGCATGGGTGATGAGAATTGGAGATCCAAGTGAAATCTATAGTGTAGTGCATCCATGAGCACAGAAACGTCTAAGTCCAAATGATAAGATAAAAGTGTCAGTGATTAGATAACCATGTGTCACTGATAAAATAAGATGAAAAGATAAAGGGTGAAAATGTACATTTGTAACAGTTTAGGGGTGATACTAAGTCACTTGCAGAGATTTTCATAAGCTGTGAGGTGAACTGCAGTCTGTGATTCTTCCAAACATTATGTAAATATAGGTGAGCCATCAACTTTTGCATTGAAGCTTGCTTCTTTGCATTATAACTAAATTGGGCAATTGGTAACCAATCAACCCATTTATCTTGCTTTTTAGCTGTGAATAACCAGAGATACTGCTGGAGATCTCGGTTCATATGTTCTGTCTGCCCATTCATCTGCAGGTGATGAGCGGTAGATAGCCTAGGGGTAATACCAAGTCGCTTGCAGAGGTCTTTCATAACCTGCGAGGCAAACTGCGATCCACAATCTGTTACAATACTTCTTGGAAGTCTGTGATTCTTCTAGACATTATGTAAATATAGGCGAGCTGTCTCTAGAGCAGTCATGGTCTTGTTGCATGGTATAAACTCAACTTCTTTTGAGAATCTGTCCATGACAACCAGGATGGAATCCTTTCCTTGACTTAGGGGTAGATTTGTGGTAAAGTCTGTGGTGATGTCAACCCAAGGCATGTCTGGCATATCCAGGGGTTTGAGCTTGCTGTAAGGGGCTAGATTACTCCCCTTCATATGCGTGCACCTGTTGTAGTGTGGTATGTAATCATTTACAAGTGTAGCCATTCCTGGCCAAAAGTCACTCCAATCTAGGAGCTCTAGGGTTTTTTCTATTCCTAGGTGATCAGCAACAGGAGTATCATGATGCACCTGTAACATATGCATCCATGGATCTTCATCATCAGGAACAAACATCTTTTTGTTTTTGAATATAATGCATTCTCATGTGTGCAAGTGTTCTGCTCATTGCATAGCTTCTGCACATCAGACTTTTTTATCTTTGAGGTGGCATTTTTGATTCTTTGTTTGATTTGTTTGCCTTCATCAGCAATCAGGAGGGTAGCCCTAATCTTCTCTGGTGGAATTACAATAACTCCCTTATTGTCATCTCCTATGCCCTGCATGTAATTCTCTCTTCAGCTAAGGGCATTTGCTTTTCCCATGGTAAAACCAGCCTTGTGGAGCCATTTGAAATTAAAGCGGGATAGGTATTGGGCCCAATGTTCTTGGCATTGGTTAAGGTCCTATGCCTTCATAAAGTATTGCCAAGTAGCATGATCATTCCAGACTTTGAACTCATGCTCAAAGGGGACAGATTTCCAACCCATGAATTTGTGGGAAAACAAAAGTGTACACCTGTGGGAAGTCTTGGCTTGACTTATATGGAACCTAACCTTAACCAGAGAGTAGGGTTCTGGCTTACACCATAGTACATTCTGTTACGCTCGACCCAGGTAGGATCAGACGTAGCCCTTGAAGGCGTAGGGAGGTCCTAAGTGTCGAAGGCTCGAGTGTATTCCACAGATGCGTCAGCGGTCACATGGTGCGGGGTAATCCACTGGCATGTGAAGTGACCAAGTGGCGAAGTGAGTCGTCCAGCGATTGAGCGCGAAGTAATGACATAGGCACGGAGTACGGATGTACTAAGGCAATACCGACCGTCCTCAGGTTCAAGGGAATCTACAGCCACTAAGGCGGGCACATAGCAGGTGACAAGGGATGAGGGGACAAGGACCTTGTTGATTGCAGAGATACTAGGTAAGACAAGGGAGGTCTAAGCTAAGGATCTCTGCTGCGAGAGCGCAGGTATTTATACATAAGGAGTCCATGCACGGACCATGAGAAATAGTAACTAAGAATGGTAAGTGGAAAAGGATGACGCGTCGTATGATAACGGGAACCAATGAGAATGCGATGTGTCATTAGAATTACAAAATAGAAGAGCGGAAATGAAATGTGCAGTTGATGGTGTCATGACTGCGGACTGTGGAGTCACATGATGGAAACGGCAATAGCCGACTGGACAAAGTCATGTGAGATGAAGTGAGAAGAAAAGTGTACGAGGCGGGAGTCAAACGAGCGACTCGTATGAATACAGCATATAGCTAATGAAGTTAGGAAAAGAAAAGGTAGTCCTGGATGAATTGTAACACATTCCTTGCACTGGCTGAACAAATTATAAGTTATTCAACTAAGAACTTATTGGTTGAGGGTTTGTGCTCATTATGACTTTCTGTCACATCTACAAACTTGATGCTCTATCATTAATAAACTGTTATTAATGTGATCATGTTGACTTCTGTTTCAAATCAATTGGATTTACAGGACATGTTGGACTTATCAGAAAATGACACTAGTGATGTGGGTGTTGTTGGTAATGGTGTTATTGGTTCTTGCAGGCTTGCTGATGCATTTGATTTTGTGGGCATCCATCACATTACATGCCCATCCCAACTATGCATTTATGGCCAGATTAGTTTATGACTTTTTTACAAATATTTTTGTAGTTAGTATATTACTACCAGATAATGTGCAAAGGATTAAAATAAATATAGTGAAGGAATTCTTGAGGTTCATCATTCCAAATTTGAGGGTGGAGATACTGGCCATCATACCATCATTTATGAAACCTACTTCTAAATCACACAACTCCGCACATTTGCAAAATCATCTTTTTAGCTTTGCAGACTATTGCAGAAATGATGATATGATGGCCAGTACCTTCACCCTCAAATTTGGAATGATGAACCTCAAGAATTCCTTCACTATATTGCTTTTAATCCTCTGCACATTATTTGGTGGTAATATGTATACTAATTCCAAAAATATTTGTAAAAAGGTTATAAACTGGCTGGAAGAGTAAGGGTGCATTGCTGTGGTGTGTCCTGCATAGTCTTCTGACCATAACACCATAGAGTAGACCTTGAATAATTTCAAAAAGAGACTTGTAGCCTATTAAAATATTTTGAAGAAAATAAGAAAGCTATGGTGGGAATAAAGAGATGTGTGAACTTTTGTAAACTCAGACATACTATTTATATCTATATAATTGTTTGTACAGCGAAACAATGGCAAATATTCTATCATTTGACTGAGATTTAAGTCATCAATTGAAAAGTGCAAAAATCCTTTCCATGGTATTTCTGTTTTAAATTGCCCATATCTCTGCAGTGTGTGATCCAAATCATGTGACCAAGGGAGCAATTATATGGCCAAGGGTATGTACTATTTATGACTCCACCAAACCTAAACACAATTCCCATGGTGTTTGGCAGTGTGCTGCACACACCACCATGAGGGTTAGTATGGAAAGGGTTTTTGAGGTCACTGTACATGAGTTTCTATTACATCAGCTCAAAATACATAGAATGGACCACCATGAGTTTACAATACAATATCATGCCTGAACTGAGTTCATCAAAGGAGGACCAGGTTGAAGCACTCCTGTCATTGAATGGAGCTGCAATACTTGCTGCTTAATATATGTAGTTGCATGATTTCTAAATTGTCAACAAACAGGAATTCAAGCACTACGTCACAAACTTGACCCTAAAAATCATTCCTCCAGGGAACCAAATGAGCAAATAACAGATCCCCTATTACCACCATTCCCAATGATCAAGCCAACCATAATACATGCACTAGTAGCAGCCATACAAGCTAGAGCAGACACACAAGCTAGTTCTCCAGCAGCACCATCTCCATCTCCACATCCTAACCACACAATGGTCAATGGTGAGGTGGAACCACCCTTCATCAGTCCCTGACAAACATAGATAATCAGGAACAATTGTATTCCATTCCCTGTGGATGACCTGCATGAAAATGATTTCATGCCAAGTCAGGCCAAGTTAGGATGAATTTGAACAATAGACAGCCTTCCTTGAACAAAAGTATCTAGCAAGTAAGAGATTCTATGATAAATTCAACCAGTTTTAATGGTTGAATCACTCTGAAACTTCATGGCTACTTAACCCTTACCATGATCTACCTATCCCTATTATATATTATCCCTATCCCTTGAGGAGATATTAACTTATCTTACTCATATCCCACAAATATTGCCTGTTAGCTAGTTATTTTAAATTCTTGCTTCATTTCATTATACTATCTACACATAGCCAAGTACTTAACATTCACGCAATCACATGACCATGTATTACCCCTGGATGAGTCATACTAAGAGAGTATGAGTCAGCAGGAGTTATAGTTAGCCCTAACTTTATATGACTTTATAAACAGTGTACTAGACTTAGCTTGGCTTAGGATGAGTCAGCATGAGTCAGTATGAGTCAGTATAAGTCATAATGAGTCATGAGCTAAAAATACACCATGAGTCATTGCTGAGCCAGACCTCAACCAATCAGAATGATGATTTGATAGCTCTATGATTTTGACAACAATTGCTTGGCATTAATAAGTATTAGTAAGCCGATTTGGAAGCCGACACAGCCACCTGTAAATAGATATATAAGGAGCCCTATTTTCAGCCTAAGGATAGGTTTTTCTACCCCAAGAAATATAGGTTCTCCTTTAGAACTATAAGTTCTACCCTTTAAAAGAAGGCTTAAGGAATGGGCTACACCCAGAATACAGTAAGTAGGAATTGTACATCACTAAAAATTAGGTGATTCTACTACCTCAGAAAAGGGAAAAACATAGCCCAGAATAGAGATTCTGAACCTCACCCCTAACTGCATACCAAAAGAGATAACTGGACTCAGATCTCTAGAAGTACTATTATCAAGAAGGTATAGACTTCTACACTAGCTACTAAGCTGCCTGCAAACAGATACCTGCAGGTAAACAACCCTACACAAAGAGTGGGAGAGCTTAGTAAGCAACAACTTCTATTCAGACTGTTAAACCTAAGCTCTGGCACTTTTCCAATACAAGAGATTGAATAAATAATCCATTTGTATAAATCTGAGAGACTACCAAGGCTACAGCACCTTCCAATTCTGTGCTATAGAAGTATAAGTGCCTATACAGTGTTTTCTATTCTAGTTCTACCATGAACTAACTCCCATACTAACAAAGACATCCATAGGAGCTAACCAGGTAAGCAATCCAATGATGAACTTCCCAACCAACTGGCTTGAAGAGAAGCCAGCAATCCCCTCAAATTGTTACTTGAAGATTAATGAACACCCACATTACTGGATGGCTAAGATATTATTTCTTTGAGCCAGTACTGCTAAATTTTTCTTTATTGGTTCATCAAGAAAACTGGACATTGTCTTCCTCTTCTTATAGTCTTCTATCTGTGGAGGCTTGGTCTAGAGATTCCTAGCATATCTATTAGATCTTGCCTAAAAAGACAACAGTGGACAACAATATAGATTTTGGAAGCAGTTGGGCTTGATATGCCCAGGATTTCCACAAAGGACACAGGTTCTTGAATTGGAACAAAAAAACCCAGGTACAGCCTGCTGCACTTCTATTTCCATTGAGGTGCCATGACCCAGTTGTGTTCCAATTGCCATAAACTGGAAACATGATAGTGAGGGGGGGAGAAGCAGATGGAGGCAGATAGCAATGCTGAGGCCACAGAGGAAAATGATAGGAAAAGGGAGGACCATACTCAATTTGCATTTACTCATACACTTGGCCCATGTTTTGATAGGCTTTATGTAAGTCCTCATAGTTGAGGAATTTGGTTGTGGGTTGGTTGAGCTGGACCCTCTCATAAACTTTGTAGGCTATGGCCTTTTTGGGGAGTGTAATGGCATGGTACTCCTCTATTTCCAATTCCCTTTTGAGAACTTTGAACCTCTGCAGGAAGAGATTGATTGGGTGTCTGTTTTGCCTAAGTCCCTTATGAAACAACCCTAAAAGCAAAGGCTTCTCAGATATCACTAGAAGACTTAAACCACTAAAGGGATGGAGGAAAAGAGACTAAGAGTTTATCAATTAATGTTCTAGGGGAAACACCAAGAGAACTAAACTGGTCTCTGGTGGCTGCTTTCATGAATCTTATATACTACATGGATGTGTACATATATTTGTACATAGGATATAGAGTAAGTCCATATAAAGACAAACACAGCATTGCATGGGCTGAATAACAAAGTATTTGGATGCTGTGCTCCCTTGCATAGTCTAAAAATTCTTTTGTATAGTGTGAGTTGTGACCATTGACAAGGATGAGCCTAGTTTGTCTGTTTGATTTTGTGTGTGTTTTCTTTTCAAAGTTTTCAATCCATAGCTGCCCAATGATCTTATCAGTCCACCCTTTCTCCAAGTGGGCTATACTATATGAAGGTAAGTTTCTTCTTAAAATTAGCTTGCCAGAGTGATTTATGAAGCCCTCAGAGAGTTTCCTTGATGCCATGAAGTTTTGAAGCTTTTTCCTTTGTAGATGATGCTTAGTGGAATCTCTTCACCATTGGCACAAATAGTAACCATAACAGTGATGTTTTTCAGTTTCCATCTTGCTGCTGATATTGTAGTTGCTTTTTTGCAGACCCAATAACTCACCAAGTTTGGCCACCACCTGGTTGAAATCCAGTTTCATCAGCTGCCTAAATACAATCCTTCTCAATTGTCTGTGTTTGGATTGTATTGCCAAGTAAGTCAAACCATGCTTTGTTGGTATATTCATTGACAGCACATCCACAAGCTGAGTCAAGGGGAAATTTCCAGAACTGCTGGAGGTGAGCATGGTGATGTTGAAAAAAGTAGTCAATCCAGTTATTGCTGACCCCTGAAAGTAAAAATCCCTTCTTCAACCATGCATGCAAGATAGCATCAACATGGTGCTTTAGTGAACATGATGCTTTAGCCACACAGTCAAGAATAAAGTTGACAATTTGCTCTTCTTCTTTTGGAGTAAGCCATGCATTTTGCTCCATGTTAAATTGCTGACAGCTTTGTTCGCCATTTAGCCTTTTTTTTCATGGTATCCTGACTGACCATCACTTTACCACACCCTGCCTTTTGTCACCATTCTGCTTCCACCACTTGACAAACCTCCCACTTACTTCATCTTTCTCCTTCCAGTTTTTTTCTCTTTCTCACAAATGATCTTGACTGTATCAGCAACTGCTTCTTTCTGTCTCTTGGATAAATTTTGTTTCTTCTCAGCTTTTGAGTATGCATGCCCCACCATTGAGGAATTGTGTGTTTGTATTCAATAGTTGCCTCAAAATTGAATGGTCTTGTTGACTGGTGGTCATCCCTTGTAGTTATGCAATAATAAAATAATTGTTTTAATAAGATGTGATAAACCATGGATAGACTATGCTTCTCCAGCATATTGCTGGGACAGCACATACATTCTCATGGTCTGTGCACCAGACCCATACATATAAATATGCAGCATCTACAACCAAGTACCTTAGCTTAGACCTCCCTAGGTTATTCCTTGAACTTGGGATAATTTGCAATTGAACTTGTTCCTTGCTCCCCTTGTCTCTTGTTCCTTGAAAGCCCTTGTCAACTAGCTTCTACATAGTTATCATATGCAAGGCACCTATTGAACCTTCATCACTTTCTGAGCTATTGTAGCTGGATGAACTCCTGCTGCTGAAGTCTATGTGACCCACAGACCTCAAACACTTAAAGACCTCCATCTTTCTAGGGCTATGCTTGTCTCTACCCAGGCCAAGCATAACAAAAGATCTAAGCTCTCTCTTGCACAGCTACTCCCATGTAAGCTGACATCCCCTAACTCAAACTGGTACACCTCCTCTGCCTTAAGGTCCACCAGGCAGAACAGGATCTCATTTTGCAAGTCCAGCCACCCTACCACCATCTCCAGGATATTATAGATGTTCAATAGTAGCTCTGCAACATTACAAATATCCAATAGTACCTTTGCAACATCACAGATGTTCAACAATATCTCTACAACATCCACCTCCAACTCTTGAAAGCTGCTCACTCCAGCCTCTGAACTCCACAATTCTCCTACTTTCTTCACCCTAGCCTTTTTCACCTTTCACTGCAGCAACACCTCCTCCATCCTTTTCTTCCACTTCATTGTTGGTTTCTCTGCCACTTTCACACCTGGCCTCTCACACTTTGCCTTGGCCTCCTGAAAAGGCACACACACCTTCTCCTTTCCTTTGTCCAGCCATAGCACCACCACCACTGCATGCTGCTATGCTTGCACCATCACTGCCTGTTTTCCCATTAGCCATCTACTCTGGCATTGAGTAAATCCCAACTCACCCTTTTCTTTATCACCTTTTTGGCCTTGTGACATTTCTTCTCCTCCTCTGCTATCTTCTGATGTGCCTCCTCCTCCTCGATCTTTCAGCATATCACTGTTTCCTCTGCCTTCTTTTGCTCCTCCTTGGCCTTTCTCCATGCCTCTTTCTCCTCCACTTTCACATGGCTCTGACACTTGGCAAACTTTGCCTCACAAAGGTCATCACCATCATCCTTGTATTCTACCATGTACTTGTTGAACCAGTTCTTGATGTTGGTGATGTTGGATATGTTGAATGGTAAGAGTATGAGATGAAGGAGCAAGAAGCAAGAACAGCAAACTTTGTAGACTTCCACTCACTTTTGGATTTCACTCCTGCATTTTGCATTATTCCTTGCTAAAGGACTTTAGGGGTTTAGTCCTAAGAGGGGAATACTGTCACATCCCATCTACTCTGACCCTCTGACCCTCCAGCCCTTCATCAAATCTGGGCAAATGAACTCTAGCAAGGGTGCACCACCTATGGTGAAGCCAAGCCCACCTTTCACTCTTAATAACTCTGAAGTTAACCTGGTTCTAACAGTGAACTCATCATGCAATGGCTTTGGCTTTGGCTTAGTAAGGCATAGGAGGTCATTTTATATGTTGTCAGAGACTTGTGGCTTGTCCAACAGGCATTCTGTGTCCTTGTCAACATTCAGGACATTCAAAACACAATAGGAAGCATAAGAGGTGTTGTAAATATCTATCACAAGCCACTTTGCTGTTGAGATTCATTCAGATGACCAGCCAATATTTTTGAAGTAGTTGAGTTTGTGCCATGGGTGGAGAGCTGTATCCTGTTGTTAGGTTCTGCATGTATAAGCCAGAATGATTAGGCTACATACTCATAGCAACTTGGTATAACTTAGATGAGTTAGTCAATGAGTAGTGGCAGTTGAGGGAGTTTGGCAAGGCCAATGTAGCATGAATAGCTGGACTGAGTTTCTTCTTTAGCATGCTGGTGGTAAAGGTCTCATCTATGGCGGGAATCATTATGGTGAGATTAGGTGTGAAGCAAGACAAAAACAATGTCACATTCTTTACAATCTAAATTATATGGGAGTGCAATATGTGTAAGTGATGTGGGAACTTCCACTGAAGTAAGATGCTATGCAGCATGCATGTACCTTGAGGATATTATGCAGCCATTTGAGCAGCTTCTATTTCTCATCATTTAGCCCACAGCTACTTAGTCCCAGCTTGTTCTTGTCAGTAATCCTGTTACAATTCCTTGTGCCATGTACTCTTTTCCCCTAAACACTCTAGCTATACACTGTATTAACACAAGTCACTCATTCAACTCCTGCCTCATACATTTCCTTTTTGACTCACATGACTTTGTCCAGTCAATATTAGCCATTTCACCATGTAATTCCACAGTTTGTAGCAATAACAATATTAACTGTGCTTTTTTATTTATTTTGTAATACTAATGATGTATTTCTTCCCTATTGGTCCACATTATCATATAGCACATCATCACTATTCCTTTTCCATTCTTAGCTATATTTTCTCGTGGTCTGTGCACTGGACTCCTACATATAAATATGCAACACTTGCAATCAAGTACCTTAGCTTAGATCTCCCTAGACCTTTTCAAGTCTAGCACCTGTACTTATGGCAATCAACTTGTGCTTGCTCCTCTAGTCCCTTTCCCTTTGTTCTAGAAGTCCTTATTGACTGGCCACTAGCTATCATACTCAAGTCACCCTTGAACTCTTGTCACTGTCCAAGCTATCATTAGCTGGATGAACCCTTGCTACTGGTGTCTATGTGACCCACAGACCCTTGAACACTTGAAGATTCCCATCCTTCTAGGGCTACACTTGTCCCTACCTGGGTCAAGTGCAACAAAAGGTCTAAGCTCTACTCTTGTACAGCTACTCCTATGTAAGCCACCACCATTTCCCAATGAGACTCCACTGACCCCATTGGCAACCATGTTGCCCTGCTTCACCCACTGATTCCATCTTGGATGAAAATAGTGCCAAGGAATACGACTCTGCCTTTGATTTCTTTACCTTAGATCTTCACCTACCCTCACAAGAAGAAACATTAGAAGACACAGAATTCTCCCACCAGCTCTCTCATTCCCTTTTCATTCCTCATGAACCTACTCCATAATCTCCTATTCCTATCCAGCATACTCCTCTTTTCAATTTCTGTTATAATCACATCATAACAGACTTAGTAGTTTTCTTTCCTTTCATCTTATCTTATTGCACCACATGGTTATCTAATCACAGATGCTCTAATCTAATCTTATCTTTGGGATTTAGTGCATAGAGACACTCTTTGACTGACCTTTGCACCAGATCTATAATCTGCCTTATGGCTACACAGCCTTCTTCATTTCCATGCTGTGTATGCTTCTATTCCATTCTATTTCATTTCTGCTCTATGCTTCCATTTTGATTGATCTTCCATTCTACCACATCCTCATGTATGCAGCATGGCCATACTTCCATTCTTCACAACCCCAAGGCTGTTTGTCTTTATATGAACTAACCCTATGTCCTATGTACAAACATATGTACACAACCATGTAGTATAGAAACCCCATGAATGCAGCCACCAGAGACCAGTTCAGTTCTCTTGGTTTTTTTTTTTTTTTTTGTAGCAAGCTGTCTGTACAGCTGAACTGCTAAATCCATCAGAAAAGAGGCTATTTGCATCATTTTACAATGATGTACCCACAAATGCTCAACACAGGGCTGCAGGGGAAGAATTTGATTGCAATCACTCGAGTTAACTTCAAATAATTGAAGTAGCAGCCTTGTGTAGTAAGTTGTGTCAAGGTTAATGACTTGTTATGTAATTCGAGTATTCTTCCCCCATGTAAGGCTCAGCCATTTGTTTGGTCACGTTTGCTGTGGTGCACAGGAGGTGTGAGTTTAGGTGTCCACTAAATCACGTTCAAGACTCAAGTGGCTGTGTTTCCACAGCTGAGCTTGAAATTAATTCAGAAAAGGGAAAGCGGCTGTCCTACCACCCTACTTGAATGGATGACGGATTGTGGGCATGGCTGAGCTTGAAATGCCACATGGTTTTTTCAGCCCAAAAAGGTAGGAAAATGCAGTTGACAACGGCTATTCATGCAGCCGATGCAGGCAAAATAAGCATCACAAAACATTCAGACCCAACCATTCTTCCTTTACTTTTTAGATATATATGTTTCAAATTGCAACTTCAAGCACCCTTTGCATGAGGGGGCAGCAGGCTTTCCCCAGAAGCAACATGCTCAGATCCCATGGAATAAATCATAGTAAGTACCAAGAGGTGCATGCATGTTTAGCCTACTGGAGCACATGGAATCACTTGGAAGATTGAGGTGTGCAAAATGTGAACAGAAACTACATGCTGATTTACTGCATTGCAAAGTTGGCCTGTTTCTGGTAAAGATATGCATTCTTGAACCCTGCAAAGAATATGATGGCAAGTGAATATCCAACAATTGGGTTACCACCATACTTCCAGAAACAACTTATGGATCAAATAGTCCTTGGGTATGTGCTGTTTGCTTGATATTCTCCCAGTGTGTCAGCTTAGCAATAGTCAATGCAGACATGCTGACCAAGCACTTTGCATGCTTTGAACATCACCTTCCTATTTGCTCTTCATATTGTATGACACATTACACTATTTCCATTCCATTCCTAGTTACCCATTCTTATGGTTCATGTACAGATCCCTTACATATAAATACCTTACCTTTACAGCAAAGATCCTTAGCTTAGACCTCCCTTGTCTTCTTTACCTTAGTATCTCTGCAATCGACAAGGTCCTTATTTCCTCATTCCTTATTTTCTCATTCCTCACTTCCTCGAACCTTTGAATCTTAGGGTGGTCAGTATTGCCTTTGATGCAACACTTCACCATGTGAACACCTACACCAACATGACGGGAACCCCTTAAAAGGGAAAATACCTTAGTGGCACTTCAGCCATAACAGGAGGGTAATGTTACAATCTCCTGGACTATTCATTTTTTTCCATTAGGCTCATTAACTATACATTGTATTATTACAAGTTATTCGTTTGACTCTTGCCTCATACACTTTCCTTTCAATTCACATGACCTTATCCAGTTGGCAATTGCCATTTCTCTCATGTGATTTCACAGTTTGCAGTTATAAATAACATCATCAACTGCACATTCTATTCTATTTGTAATACTAATAATGTGTCGCCTTCTGATAGGTCCCTATTATTGTATGATGCATCATCACTATTCCTTTCCCATAGTTAGTATTCTTTTCTCATGATCTGTGTGTGGACTCCCTACCTATAAATACCTAGCCT
>JBBPRF010000490.1:0-22270 GCA_038092875.1 Lanmaoa pseudosensibilis | reverse complement strand
TGTCCATTCCCATGATTTTAGTCATGAGTGCAGGGGGAATGCCAGAGGCAAAGTACCAAATCAGGACATTTTTATCCTTGATCTGGGCAAGGGCAACTTTGTTTTTGAACTCTGAAATGTAGTTCATTAGGGTGGTGGCACAGGGTTCGTCCTTCTTAGGGATGACATGGGTGGTGAAGAGCCATGCGACAACGTTGCCAATGGTGTTGTGGTGTTCCAACACCTTTTTGAAGGCTGTTTTGAAATCAGGGAAGATTCTGAGGTTGGCCAGGGTCTGGGTCAGGGCAGTTTGGCGGAATGTTCCAGCCCATATGCATGCGGATCCCTCAGTCATGTGAGAGAGGGCAAAGGCGACCTTCTTGGCATCGGTGTTGTACAC
Organism: Lanmaoa pseudosensibilis; assembly: GCA_038092875.1. Lineage (NCBI taxonomy): Eukaryota > Fungi > Basidiomycota > Agaricomycetes > Boletales > Boletaceae > Lanmaoa > Lanmaoa pseudosensibilis. Next base: position 21,891 of record JBBPRF010000490.1, on the reverse strand, counting down.
ATTGATGTTAACCAAAAGGTAGGTTTCAACAGTGTTGAGCCATTCAACGGCTCGGTCGTAGGATCCATCGAAGGCCTTAGGTGCTCCGAGGTGAAGTTCAACGGGTTTCAAGGACATGGTAGATTTCGGCAGAGGTGGGTGTGGAGAGGGAAGCTGGAAAAGAGGAGAATGCTGTACAGGAGTGGGAGATGGGGGAGTGGGCTCTTGAGGGATAGAGAGCGAGTGGGAGAGCTGGTGGGATAGCTGAGTGTCTTCGAGCGTTTCTTCCCATGAGGGTAGGGTGAGATCTGAGGTGAAGAGATCAAAACAAAAGTCATCCTCCTTGGTGGTATCCTCAGAGGTGGAATCAGGCGGGGGAGCGGGGTGACAAGGTCGCCAATGGGAATCAGAGGGGAGTCGGTGAGAAATGGTGGCAGCTTACGTGGGAGTAGCTGGTCAAGAGAGCTTAGACCTTTTGTTATGCTCGACCCAGGTAGGATCAGACATAGCCCTTGAAGGCATAGGGAGGTCCTAAGGTTTGAAGGTTCGAGTGTATTCCATGGATGCATAAGTGATCACGTGGTGCAGGGGAATCCACTGGCATGTGAAGTGACCAAGTGGCGAAGTGAGTTGTCCAGTGATCAGGCGCGAAGGAACAACGTAGGCACGGAGTACGGATGCGCTAAGGCAATACCAACCATCCTCAGGTTCAAGGGATCTACGGTTGCAAAGGCGAACATGTAGCGGGTGACGAGCGAAGAGAGATGAGGGACAAAGGGACAAGGACCTTGTCAATTGCAGAGATGCTAAGGTAAGACAAGGGAGGTCTAAGCTAAGGATCTCTGCTGCAAGAGCACAGGTATTATACGTAAGGGATTTGTGCATGGACCATGAGAAAAGGTATTATACGTAAGGGATTTGTGCATGGACCATGAGAAAAGGTAACCAAGAATAGAAGTGGAAAAGGGTTAATGTGTTGTATGATAAGAGGAGCCAATGAGAAGATGATGTGTTACTAGAATTACAAATAGAAGGGCAGAAATGAAATGCACAGTCAATGATGTCATGACTGCGGACTGCAGAGTCATGTGATGGAAACAGCAATAGCCGACTGGACAAAGTCATGTGAGATGAAGTGAAAAGGAAAGTGTATGAGGCGGAAGTTGAATGAGTGACTCGTTAAGAATACAGCGTATAGCTAAAGAAGTTAGGGAAAGAAAAGGTAGTCCTGGATGAATTGTAACATTCTCCACTGTGACATTAGCTTGAACAATATCACAATGTACATTATCAATACTTTGCAAAATACTAGCAAAGATGATGCTGGTGTTGGAGCCCCCACAAATGATGACTGTCATTCAGAACTGCCTGGTAACCAAAACATGGTGGTGGTGGAGGAGACACACGAGCAGAAACTCACTTGATGGGAACAAGAAAGGTGCCAAAGGATCCAGGCCGGCGAGATACGTTATGGCATTCTTATTGACTTTGATTATGCAACCACTATTCAACCTGATCAATTGAATCCCATAGGTACTGGTGACTGCATGGTAAGTATCGCCCTCCTAATCTACACCCCACATTCATCATTTTTTTGATCAGGGGACAATACCATTCATGTCAGCCAATATACTTTTCAATTATAAGAAACCCAATGTGGTGCACTCCACCAGCAATGACTTAGAATTGCTCATCTGTGTCCTCATTTGGATCTGCATCCTCTATGCTGGCCCGAAAACCCTTTGTCAGGACAAGGACACCATGGAGACCATCTTGAAGACTTGGATTTTGGTATGCAACCCCAATGACGCTGTGACCCTTGGAGTCCATAAAATAGGGTTATGATCTCAGCCGAGCACTATAACCAACGAGTTTACCAAGTTCTTCAAGCCCCTTAGTCTGGTCGTTGAGAAACTCCTCACAGCACTTGGGACTTTGTGGTCTGCAACTGACACCATGCATAATTACAAAACCATCAGGAATACCCTTCTAGAGGGTTTTGGCATGGTTGAGGAGGTACCCAATTGGTCACCAGCCAAGGACACATATGGGTACGGTCTCTTGAAGATGGTGGGCAAGAAACATAAGTTACCCTCATATGCAACAGACAGATATGAAGTGGAGTCATCGCCCCAGGCTGTTCATCGCCACTACTAGTAGTACAGAATATTGTCAGGTCCATGCGTATTCATATTACCTGTGTTCTTGTGTCATGTAACCAACATGTAACCTGTATGCTTTGTTTGTTGTTTCCTAAATAGGGTGCTACACAGCCTTAAGTAAACAGAGCTCAGACTGTGACTGGTAGTTGATTAATTATCTTTCCAAACATGCCACCATATTAGAACACATGGTGTGGCAGTATTTATTGAGGCAAGAAGCCAATGAGCTAAGTCCTGGAGCCATTTCATTCTTACTTCTCTTTCTATCATATCCCACTGCACAGATGGCTAGATATGAACCACAGAAATGGTTGACTCTGTCTGAAGTTATGTTCACAGGATCAGTAGGTTTGGATGCTTGCAAAAAGCTAAGGACAGTGAATGAGGATATCAGTGCTCAAGATGCATATTTTCTGGTGTTTATGAAGTTTGCTGAATCTTTGTAGGCAACACTGGTGCCAGGACTCTGTGTCGCTCCTCCAGGGCAAATAAAGGGAATGGCGGGCAAATCACTCAACTTCAGATTATTAATTGCATCCTGACCGAATGGACTTGGCCTTCCAAGTCCTCCCATGCAGCTCAACTGGAAATGGCTACCACTGATGAACCATTGAATCCCATGGCACTGACAAAGCTGAAGCCGAGGCTGAGGCCAAAGCCCCACATAAAGTTGAATTCTGTTCCTGTTCCAGCCCATGACAACCAATCGGGCCTTGAGTAGGTGTGCAAGGGTTCACATTCTCATGGGTTCAAGTATTGATATCAAAGCTAGCCAAGTCAGAGATTACGGGTGCTTGCAGGTCTTGATAAAGCACCTCCACCTGCATATCAATTAGTCGTTCAAGGCTCCTGGTATGGCTTTCGTCCTCCAGTCTCTGAAAAGCAATATGACCAAGACCAGACAATTCCCGCATGTGGGGCTGACTACTGTGACGCAACCCCACTGCCTCAAGCCTCTGTCGCCATTCTGTCTCGTGGAGGCTTTGTTACCCCTGCATCTTGTGGAGGTTCTGTTGTTCCTGCACCTTGTGGAGCCCCCACGTGTGAGGTTGACTATGCAACCCCACCGTCTCAAGCCTCTGTTGCCACTCTATCTCATAGAAGTTCTGTTACTCCTGCATCTCGTCCAGGCTCTGTTACCCCTGCATCTTGTGGCAGCCCCCAGCACAAGGTTGACTATGCAACCCCACTGTTGCAAGCCTCTATTGCCATTTTGTCTCATAGAGGTTCTGCTGCCCCTGTGTTTTGTGGAGATTCTGTTATTCCTGCATCTCGTGGAGGGCCCATGTGTAGCATTGACTATGCAACTCCATCTCAAACCACCATCGCTATTCCATCTCGTGAAGGGTCTGCTCTTGCATCTCGTGAAGGCTCTGTTGTTCCTGCAGCTTGTAGCAGAACTTCTGTTCCAATGTCTCACAGCATGTCTGATAGCATGGTTTCAGATTTGCTGAATGGGCTGCTGACAGCTACAACACATAATTTACACATCCCCCTCAATGCATTGCCTTCCTTACCAGCCTCTGGTTATAATTCTGATGAAAAGGAAAGTCAGTTACCGGAGTACCATTACTATGGGAGTGCACCAGTTGAATCAGTTGACAACAATGGCAATAACTTTCCTGTTGAAAGTACCCAGTGCCCACAGCCTGCCAGTGGCACTGTAAGTCTTCAACTCCACCCTTGCCCTTCATACTGTTATTATCTGATATCTGATGAGTGCAATCAGATTATTGATGAGGTGTCTTCCAATAAAGAAGCTAGAGGGGCAGAGGAATTTCTTCAAAACCATTAGTCTCACACTGGTAAGCATTTGGCCATTCATCATTGTCATTGCATGCCCACCCCTCCATCATCTAGATCATCAGTCACAGCAGCAACAAAACTCCAATTGTCCACCTGCTCATAATGCACCCTCCATTCCAATTGGTAAGTGGTTCTGTCCAGTCAAACATAACTAATTTATTTGTCAAGATCCAGTGCTACTCGCTGAGGAAATGTGCTCTGAAACTGATGTAGTTGAAGAGCATCACTGCCGAAACCATTTCCCTTGTGCTCCAGATCCTCAATGCCTACATGATATCCGTCAACAATAGCTTTCTGGTAACTCTTTAGCTCCACTCCCACAAGAGACATCATTGGACAAAGGCCTGTCTACTCTACATTCTGATATGGCAGGCCCAGTCACAGATGCTACTGATGGATCATCAGTTCCCCCAGGTGAACTAAGCAGTCTTGCCATGAAATTGTGTTCATACCCTCACAAATTCCACAAAGTTATTGAATGGGCCAAACAATTTGCACAGTGCGGCACAGCAACAAACCCCTTCCCAAATTGTGCTTGGTTCATTGACAAGCAAAGCTCTGCATATGTCACTGAAGTGATTGCCAAACATGAGGAACAGGGAGTGTTCATTCTCGGTGGTACATCTTATGTTATGAATTGGCCATTGCTGATGATGCACAGAATACTGGCCACACTACTGCAAAGACCTCAGTGTTCTCATAGGTTCTTTTATCTTCCCATTACACGTACTGATATGTTTAGCAGCTTTGGGAAGCACTGATGTCTTGGCAGTCAACCCTCAAAGCCAAGGCTCATGAACACATTATCCGGCACTATCCCTTAGGTGGCTCTTGAATGACTGAAGAGAATTTAGTGAATGCCGAAGCACTAACCCAGGATGCACTGTTTGTCAGAGATGGTGTAACAGAAGATGTTTGTCTTGACTCACTTCATCCAGCCTTCAATTAAAATTTATTTTTCAGGGTACCATGAGAAATATGGTGTTTCTGGCTTTAGGTGATCTCACCATTGAGTTCTTCTATACTGGACCCTCTGCCCTTGCCAGTCTCTTCCCAGAAGTCTTCTCACGGGAGGTCCTGAAGACCATTGTCTGCCTTGCAGCAACAGTAGTAAGTGCATGATTACTATTGAATAATGTACTCATCCAATATTCTAAAGTTGCAAGCCGCTATCAACGAGTACGTGATTACGGGCACTCGACAGGATTGTTAATTTGAATACACCACCTATTCAAAAATCTTTATGCAGTTCATGGGCATGCAAGCCAGAATCGACAGCAATGTCAAGCATGCCACAATGGCTTGGGAACTCAGAAAAAGCTGGGCAACTGTCAGGAGGTAAGTCCACACCCTGTTCCCTCTGTTGCTGCTCATTTGTTGCACAGTGCTTTGTTTGATGACAGCAACATAATGATTGCCAGTAAGAAAGATTTTGAGGTGGTGCTTGACTAGTAGAGATTGATCTTATCTTTTATGATCTTGTCATGAGATCTTAATCTCGTTGTGATGTCATTTTGAATATTATGGATCATTTTGTGTTCCGAGTCATTCATTTGGCAACTCTGACAATCACTGTGCAGCATTCATCATTAACTATTTAGGCGAGATTCACAACACTATGAAGCAAGTCCTGAGATCAGGTACTAATTGGGCTTGCACAAATATTTCCAGCTCTGTAATACTAGGTACCTTTCTGTGAGGTCTGTGACTATGTACAGGTCTGTGTGGTTCTATAAAAGGTAGGGTTGGTTTGCTGATGATGGGCAAGAACAACTGTATTTACCTAGTAGAGACTAGAGCTACAGTACATGAGTCTAGGAGTAAATACTAAGTAAGAAATAACTCACCTCAGCTGCTGCCTAAGATGGGCAAGAACAACTGGGGTGTTTATGGATGTAGAAAGAATATAAGTGGTATGTGGTGGAGGTATACTTGTACCTCAATAAGTGTCAGGGAAGAGACATTACCAAATGTATAGTAACAGGTATGTAAGAACATTACTGAGCAATAGTGTCATACTGTAAAAGGCCCAGAAGTGAAAGTTCCGGAAGTGGTTCTGGTGATTCCAAGTCTGGAAGAGTGGAAAGCAATTCTGGAAGTGGTTCTGGTGGTTCTGAGTCTGGAAGAGCATGGGAAAATTCCAGAAGTGGTTCCGGAATGGAAGGCTTTCATCCCGAAGGTTTCAGAAGAGCTGGAATCTCAGAAGCAGGGATTTTGTCAATTACTGTGTCATCTGTGGCAGGAACTTGAAGTAGGGATGTGTAGTCAATGTCCTGAAAGCAAGGGCTCTCTTTATTGTAAAAGCAAAACAAGGAATACAAGAAGTCAAAATGACAAGGAAAGGGGGGCCTGGTGGCTTGTGCTCTAGTGCCATTGTAGTTGGGGGTCACCTTGTGGAGCTGCCAATTACTTTTTGTGCCTGCCAAAAAAACAACAAGAAAAGACAATACCACCCCCGACAAACCTAACACATCACATCTTCCTATCTCACCAATCAGACTCAGATTCCCATCATGTTCAATGCATGGTTTCATCTTCATCCCTGAGCTTATTGAGTTGTCGTTGGCAGTCTGCAAAGGCATGTTGATTGCCAGACACCTTTGACAAGTCACAAACACACAAAGAGGTTGCACTGCAGGACATTTTGGTGGGTGGAACAGGAACTGCTTTTGAAGGTGGTGTGCAACATATACATCCCCTTGTGGGTGTCAAGGAACTTCGCCACTTGCTCTGCTGCTCTTTAAAGTTGATTGTCAGCATCATCTCAACAACAGCAGTAGGGGTCTGGTGATGATCACTTGAGAGAGAAGATGGCAGCATTTGTGAGAGGCAGTCCAAGTTGACAATTTCATGATACTGACAGGTAGCACACAGTGGGCCCATCTCAGGGAAGTGCCAATGGGTGCATGTACAACTTACAGGTGGGCTTGATGATGTGTTAGCAGGATTATGAGAAACATGCAAGCAGGGCCATAGTCTTCAGTTGTGAATAGAGGCATGACACATAGTTGCGAGCAAGACTTATTGAAGAAATTGACCAGGATGTGAGGGGAGTCTGAAAAGGCAGAAAAGTGTGGAGTAGTGATTGTGAGAGGTGGGAGACAAGTCTGTGTAATGGTGATGGCTACCTCATCAGGAGCTATATGGCAAGACAATGTTAGTCTAATCTCAGTTATTGCAACACATAAATGATGAACAACAGAGCTGAAAGTACTGTCTACCATCAATATGCATTGCCTCACATAAGAGAGCATAGCAATGTTCATTTATTTAGCTATACAAACAGAAAAACAAAAACAAAAGCAGAAGCAGACAAGGAAGAAGATGTGGTGTAAGGAGTGCAAAAATGACCAGCAGGGGAACCAATAGTTTATGGGAAGGAAACATGGCAAGGGCAAAGTGGAGGGCGACCATTGTGATAGTAGAACATCCTGACATAAAAATCCAGTAGATCGGCCATCACACCATTCACCTTGTCATTGCTAAGTGATGGGGTGATAGGCATGCTGAAGAAGCTTGGCACCAATGGCCAAACAGAGAGCAAACAAGTAAATGCGTTCAGCATGCTCAACTTGTCACGTTCATCTGTAGTCCAAAAAATGCCATTGTCTTGCATTGGGAGTGGTGTGTCCCATGTCTTCCCAATTGTCTTGAGAGTAAAAACTTCACACCAAAGAGCCTGTTGCTCAACTGGGGAGTCTCGCCACTGTGTTGGCACCAGTTGAACTGAAAGTGGAGTTTATACAACTTCCATGTGATTGCTGGTATCTGTGCCAGTGTGATTCATTTGTAAACTTGGATCAACTCATTGTGAAAGGCTGCAGAGTCATCTCCTGGCCACATTGTTCCTGAAGCACTGGCATGCATGGACTATGTTTTACAAACTCCAATCTGTCAGATCTAGTATTTGTGCACATCAACATGTGGCAGTCTGAATTCCTTGCAGCTCTATGCAGCTCATGTGATTAGTCATTGGAAAGCCACTGTGATACCAAGTGGGACTCACATTGAAGTAGTTCAGATAGAACATGGGAACCATCTTCTCCTTCATGATGTTGGATGTTATCTGCATTGAAAGTATCAGTCACAGGAATACAGCTGGGTATGAATGTACCACAGAAGGTGGAGAGCACTGTGAACTCCAGCATCATTGAGCATCGCTAGGCTGTGTGGGAATTGAATGGGGGCATGAAAATGAGGGCAAGGCAAGAGAGTCTAGGACTCACGCCAGTCCACAAGGGGGGATTTGAAAGAGCCAGGGGTAGATCCCAGACTTGATGCTGGATGTGAAGTCCAATGAGAGCCCACAAAAGACATAAAGTCCTCTGTGAGATTTGGACCAGTATGAAGCTGATCTTGTTGTGGTTTTGTATGTAGTGGTAGTTTGCTGTGGCGATGCTGAGAGTGTTACATATGTCCAAATGGACAGGCATGAAGCCTGCAGTGGGAAGAGATGGAGTTCAGGGCTGAATGCACAAAGGAGCTGGATACAGGCTGGGATATGAAATTCAAAGAGAGTGTTACGATTCATTGGACTACCACCCTTTTTCCTTCTTTTTCTAGCTATATGCTATATTACCACAAGTCACTCATTCAACTCCCACCTCATAGGTCTTCTTTTCTCTTCTGATCTCATGTGACTCTGCAGTCTGCAGTCATGACACCATCAATTGTGCATTTATTTTCCATTTCATTTCATTTGTAATACTAATGATGTGTTGCCTTCTCATTGGCTCTTCACATTGTATGACATGTCATCATTGTTTCTACTTCCATTCCCAGTTGTCTTTTCTCATGGTCCATGCACGGATTGCTTATGTGTAAATACATCACCCTCATAGCAGAGATCCTTAGCTTAGACCTCCCTTGTTTTACCCTAGTATCTCTGCAATTGACAAGGTCCTTGTCTCTTTGTCCCTCACTCCTTTGAACCCTTGAACCTGAGGATAGTCGGTATTGCCTCTGACACAACTGTACTCTGTGCCTTGTTGCTACTGTTGTGATCCATCACTGGGTGACTCACTTCACCACTAGAACACTCATGTGTCATGTGGATTTCCCTGAACCCTCGAACTTTAGGACCTTCCTATGCCTTTTAAGGGCTATGTCTGATCCTACCCAGGTCAAGTATAACAGAGAGCCTGCTGAAGATGCAATGTTGCCAGTAGTATTGGGACAGGCATGAAACCTGCACCAAAGGGAGATGGAGTCCAGGGAATATGACTTTGCAACTCCAAAAAACTTGTGAGGCAGTGTGGACACTGATTGGCTGTGAGCACTAAACTTGGGATTCCTAGTATGGACCTCTGGGGGGGGAGGGGAGCTCAGGCTTTTAATGGTGTTTCAAATGAAGGGCCTGGAAAAGAGTATGTGGGCTGGTCCTGGGCTAGACAGCAGAGACTGTGAAGGTGAAGGTACAACTACCATACAAGACTGGCAGTCTGGTAAGAGCAGTGCAAACAGAGGATGAAGGAAGATGCAGACCAGAGCAGAGTGAACTCAAATTCAGAGGTGCAGCAAGATTGCAGAGGCGACTGAGGATGCAAATGGAGATACACTGGACATGAAGTCCCTGAGAGAAGATGATCTTGAGCACAATGACAAGAGTGCACAATGCAGAAAGCAGAGAATCTGCTAAGGACATGTGGTAGGTGAGGCTGAGGTTTGGGGGTAGCCCAGGAAAGAATATGACTAGGAGAGGGTGGACTGCCCTAACATAGCACCAATGGACAACTGGGAGGAGGTTATGAGGGAGCCTGAGCACGAGAAAAAGAACACACAATACAGAGGCTTTGGATGTTAAATCCGCAGAGAGCCTGCTGAAAACATGAAGTCTTTAGCAAGATTTGGACTGGCACAAAGCCTGTCCTGTTGCAGTGAACTTGGGGCTTGAGATTGAGACCTAGGATCATCATCAGGCCATGACACTTGAGGTGGCAAGGGGTGGAGCAAAGGTTGACCTACATAACATTTTCAGACTTGGCAAGCCAAACAACAATCTGGGCAGCCAAGAGGTTTGGCAATGACTGAAGCACTAAATTTGGTCCCATGTGATGACCAACAGGTCCTGAGTCATGTGACTCATTTTTACCTAAAGCACAACCCTAAATTAGGGTTTAGTGTGGTGTTGCTACCAACAGTAGTTGCGTATTAGGGTGCTACTACCAGATAAGATGGTGTGAACCCCTTGGGTTATCTTTCTGAGTCCTGATTGCCCACTCCTTGGGGGATCCCCAGCTTGCCTTCAGCTTGCTACCCCTTGGAATGACCAAATTTCTGCATAAGCAGTGATATTTCCAGATTTGGAATTGGACATAAAGGTAGATATTTGTTCTTGCTTGGAGTAATGTGGTGTGAGTACCCAATATGGTAATTGCTTCATCTCAGTTGCCCACTCCCATCCAGTGGCTCTATCTCTCCCTAGGCAGACTTCGTGCCTGTTCGGATCCTGCTGGTGACTTCATGTCTTCAGTAGGTTCTTCTTGGATTTCACATCCGATTTCTCTCTCATGTGCATGCTTCTAGTCACACCCCTCAACTTCTCTCATGTGATTTCTTGTCTCCCATCCTTGCATTGCCCACATACTCATTGTCCTGTTCAACATCTCTATCACCACACACATTGATCGATCTTACTGGGTATGTCATTGTCAAACTGTTTCCACTCACTCCTGAACTCCATCTCTTCCTAGTGCAGGCTTTGTGCCTGTCCCAATGCTGCTGGTGGCTTTGGATTTCGTATCCTTCACACACCCTATCCAGCTCCTCTGCATGTTCACTCCTGGGCTCCATCTCTCTGTTCCAGACCATTCTCCCCTAGGGTATCTCTTATTTGGTGTTGAAAACTTTGCGCCTTCTGCCACTTCTTAGGCCTTGTGTCCAGTGCTTCTCCTGCTGCATCCCCAGCTGTTCCTGTCATCAGATACAATACCACTTCATTTTGACCACCACTTTCCTTCAGGGGGGCAATTTGTGGAGCATTAAATGGTGGTTGTGGGGATTGCCTCACCCCCCTCAATACTTTGCTATTGAACTTGGGAGCAACTTGAGTGGTGGTTGTGGGGATCGCCTCACCCCCCTCAATATTTGACTATCAAACTCAAGAGAAACTTGTGAAAGGTCAAGTGGTGGTTGTGGGGATTGCTTCATTCCCCTCAATACTTTACTATTGAATTCAGGGGCAAGTTGTAAAAGGTCAAGTGGTGGTTGTGGGGATCACCTCACCCTCCTCAATTTGATCTCCATACCTAGGGATGTCACTGGCAAAGTACATGTTCTCTGATATTAATACAAAGACACAAAGATTATTGCCTACAAAAACAAGTTACAACACAGACAAGGATCACCATCACCATTTGCATGGTGAATTAGGTAGCTCCGGCCTCTTGGTATTGCCATCAGATGACTTAGAATGCAACAGAGTCCATTGTTCTTAACAATATGCTATATGTGTTCAGTGCCAGGTATATGCAGGGAAAAGGATGCTTTCCAATGCCAGGAACTTACAAATCTGTCCTCTGTGACATTTATGACATTGTCAACAATCCTGATGAGGATGCTCTGAGAGTGTGCCTTCTCAGTGTGGCTGGATTGGACAAGTCTGCTGTGACACAGTCAATCGCTCGGCAGTACAACAGGTAAACACAATTCAGTTCTTTGTATTACTTTTCTAGAACTAACCTTATCCATAGCTTGAGAAGTATACAAGTGGCATAGTGTACTAAACATATTTGTGCTCATCTGTGACCTTATTGGATCCACTGATTGTGTCCATTGTTGCCTCCTACACCAATCTGATCACCCATGTACTCATCGATGCCGGTCTTGTCTGGGGCATCCAAAGTTTGGATAGGCTCTTTGAGCAGTGATGTACATTTGCCAGAGAGCATGGCTTCATTGACTATGCCTGTACCATGGAGCAAGGACAATGGTTTCTGATTGTAAATGGACTGGGTGAGAGTGTTAGAACCAGAGCCGAGAAAACGGCAAACTGTACATACTGACCAAAATTATGTGCTGGATGAACTGTTGTTCACTTGGAATCACTGAGATGCTGGATTGAATGTGGTGTGATTCATATGATTTTAAATCCTGTCAGTGTTTCAAGTTGCTTTGCAATGTCCACTCACTCAAATGATGAAGGGTGTCTCAGTTGTCATACCTAACTGACTGACTGATGGCTACAAATACTGCAATATCAGAACTCATAATGTGAAAGACCCAGAAGACAGAGAAAGGCACAGTAACATGTTGACTGAAAAGTTTAGCTTGAGGGGATTGGGACACTGAATTCATTCACACAGCTGATCCAGATATGGATGCCTCAGATAAGGGAGGAGAGGTGTAGAGGGAAAGCTTGTTGATTGATGGGTTCCTTGAATTGTCCTCCCACCATCCACAAAAAATTGTAATGAAACATAGCTGGCTCAATTTGTGTAAACAAACAGTAGGGTAAATAACAAATAAACAAAATGCTAAAAAGTCTTGTTGAACAAGCTAATTACCATCCATCCACTGGGCCAATTTTTAACTGGAGTGATGTAGTGGTGATGAGTGGGGATCTCACCAGTGAGTTTAAATGGCCTGGGAACTCGAATCATGTTACGACTTGTTGCCCTAACAGTCATCCGCTATTCTTTTTCCTTCATCGTTCCTATTGTCACTTGTTACCTTGTCTTCACAGACACTTTCTTAGTCTTGGAGCTTTGCTTGGTACCCTACGCTCATCTCCTACAAGGGAGGTCATTCCTACAGCTTGCGCTTACCATCTTCACACCTTGATAGATTCCCTATCACTACCTCTGGGAATCCTTATGGATTACACCTTCATCTTCCTTTAGTGTTCTCCATCCTTGCTCTAGCCTTCTAAGCTAGTTCTCCTTCGCCGCCTTACCAAGGCCCCTTTTTGTCAATGCTATTCCTTCACTCTTCATTCACTACATAGCATCTCTCTATTTGACCTTCGTAACATAGTACACTAGCTTAGACGACTAGCCCTTGTCTTACCTAGTATCTCTGCAATCGACAAGGTCCTTGTACCTTTGTTCCTTTGTCCCTTGTCTCCCGCCTTCGCTACGCGTTCGTCTTTACAACCGTAGATCCCCTGAACCTGAGGACGGTCGGTATTGCCTCAGCGCATCCGTACTCCGTGCCTACGTTGTCACTTTGTGCCCGATCACTGGACGACTCACTTCGCCACTTGGTCACGTCATGTGCCAGTGGATTCCCCCGCGCCATGTGATTGCTTACACGTCTGTGGAATACACTCGAACCTTCAACACTTAGGACCTCCCTACGCCTTCAAGGGCTACGTCTGATCCTACCCGGGTCGAGCGTAACAAATCGCATCATTCCCTAGTCCACAAGACTTGTTTGCACAAGCTGCTGACCAAGAATCTCCATCTTGCAATGGAGTATTCCAAGGCTGTATTGCACCACACTGCAGACAGGTTAGTGGCAAAGCATTGCTGAAAGGTCAACTATTGGCATTCCACCAAATATACTTGTTGCACTTGATGGCAGTGACTTGCTGTGATGAGGATCCGGCTGTGGCTGGGAGAGGTTGAGGGGACATAGAAAAATAAAGGATGTCGGTGTGTGGACCTATCCAGAAGGAGTGCTGGAGGGTGATGGACATGCAGTTTTTGAGTGGAAGATTCTCAATGAATGCCTGTAAGAGCAGAGTCTCTAGAAAAATTAAAGCAAGGGCAGATTGTAACCTTGTTGTTGAGGCTAGAGGGTCACCACTGTCTAAACAAGGTGGACAAAGCAGCTTACTGCTGAAGACTCATCTGGAGTCCTGCAAAGGAGTCGGTGTGCTTGACTAGCCAACTGCAAGTCAGAAGAACCAAAGTTGTGCCCTGCAGCAGAGGCACCATATTCTGGAACAGGAGATTGAAGAACTGGAGAGAGTAGTTTAGCACCTTCTTTGAAAAGCGTAATGTACTTACTTTGTCAACTTCAATGGCCACTGGTTGAGGATTGTTGGCGGGCCCATCCTCACCTGCAAACAAATCGCCGCATTCCACCTTGCTGTGCATACTGACAAAGACTAGTACTCAGGAGGGAGAGATGGCTGAGATGGACAACTTGAGCAATGCCATCTGAATGCCATGCAACCAGATTTTGGTGTGAGTTCCGAAATCAAATTCCAGCTCAATGAAAGTGAGCATACCATCAGGGAAATAGGGCTTGAGTAGGCTCCAGACAAGGTGAGGAGGAGTCTCAAGGGTGTTCATGCCCTTACATACAAGGTGGAGAATCAACATGGGTTCTTTATTCACCTGGCTACAAGAGGATGTCCCAAAGTGAGACTTGAGGACAGGGTACATTGGCAGTACTGGTTGGTCAGACCAAGTGAAGCCCTGCCTCAAGTCAGATAAGATAGAATAACAATTGTCATAATGATTCACCCGATATGGAGTGTATACTCACCCCAGCTTTCCTTGTGTTCTATCCCAAAGTAGATGGCATCCTGGGCAGATGAAGTTGACCTCAGGTCCCTTGATGGCCTCATGAAATTCAAGCAGAATGACGAGGCAGCTGTTGCAGATGACTCTGGGGCAATGCACACAGCAATAAAGTGTTGTGCCACCATTCTGACACATGTAACAAAACTGTGTGATCTGTGTTAGTGACTGCAACTTCGGGTAGACAGCATTGTAACCCTCACTTCATTGTGGGGACGTACTGCGGCTGGCAGGTTCAGCGGGGCAAAGGCAAGAGTGGATGAGTCTGGGGGCATTGTCAAGGGAGAATCAAGCTGTGAAGCAGCAGCCAGATCTACCTCCATTGGTTGGCCTGCTTCTGCTATGAGATCCACATGTGGTGCATGACCTCCAGAACAATGTTTGTGGCTGGCCCCTTTGGATGGTTTTACAATGGTGCTCCAAACAGTCATAGTCCTGAAGTTCTCCCTGGCCTTCTTCAACCTCAACTGTTGTGAAGGTGATGCACCGCCAGTCGACTTCCTTGCAGTCTGTTTGGTCCAAGCCATGCTAAGAGATGAGTTCAGCACAAAATGAGGTCCTTGGCCAATGCATATCTGGGAAGTATTGTGTTGTGAGGTTAGCTAGGAACTAGCACTTACTTACCACCATCCACAAGCAGCACATCCTGGTCATGTGACTGTGTCAAATGACCCAAGAGAAAGTTAGCACATGATACAACAAATACAAACTGTTGACTTTGTTTACAAACCAAATTGAGCTTGTGCCATAGGTCACTTCACTTGTCATTGGGCTTGGGTTGATTTGTGGAGGGTTGAATGGTGGTTGTGGGGATCACCTCACCCCCTTCAATACTTCACCTATTGGGCTCAGGGCGACTTGTGAAAAGTCGAGTGGTGGTTGTGGGGATCACTTCACCCCCCTTGATTCAATCTCTGTATCTACCAGGTTGTCACTTCAACACTGGATCCTTGACCAACCCAGCAAGAGCCTTGAGATGTATGCTGTTCAGTGGGAGAGTGAGGCCTGTGAGGCCTTGAGGTGCAAGCAAATACCATTGCACTACTGTCAAAAGTCAAGGTCTGGAGTGGAGTGGAGCTAATCAAAGCAGAGTAAACTGGAGCTCAGCTGCTGCCTAAGACGGGCGAAAACAACTGTATTAATTACCTAATCGGAGCAGAGTAAACCAGAGCTACAATACATTAGTCTAACAGTTGATATAAGTAAGTAGAAGGTAACTCACCTCAGCTGCTGCCTAAGATGGGCGAAAACAACTGAGGTGTTTGGGAATAAAGTGAAGGGTTTATGTGCTATGTGGTGGAGGCACACCCATACCTTAATAAATGTCAGAGAAATAGAATCCAGAGAAAATGTCACAAAGGGTATGTAAAGGACATTACCAAGCAGTAATGTCATACCATAAGAAGAAACAAAGCTTCGGAGTTGGTAGTCTGACACTCCAGAGTGAAAGCAGAGTCTATGAAGTGTCTCCAGAGGTCTGGAGTTCCAAAACTCCGGCCGGAGTTAGTGGTATTTTGTCAGCTACAACACTACATAACCACAGGCTAAATAGATGGAATCCTGGTGGTTTCAGATGAAGAAAGAAAAGCTTACATGATGTGGCAAGTGTAATTTTGTTGTGAGTACCCAAGGAGCTATGTACCTGTTACGCGAAGCGTACAAAGACTTCCTGGGCAGGACTAGACGGGCGATGCTCACGAAGAGACCGTCTTCCGCTAATCCTTCTGGACAAAGAGACAAGACTAGTCGGGCAATACTCACGAAGAGACCGACGTCCGCTAGCTTATCTGACAAAGGGATCCGGGGTAGTGAGAGTCGAAGGGGATTCGACTTTAGACTCAAAGGTTTCAAGGGTGATTCAAGAGTACGCTTGTATTGCGAAGATCGGGAATGAGAATACAAGTTGTGTACGAAAGGTTTATATAATGCGGACCAGCGCGCACAGACCAAGGGAAGGTCAAGACAAGAAAGGAAAGGAAGACTATGGAAATGTATGGAAGGCGGGGAATACTCGCCGTTGTGAGAGAAACGACGTAGGAGAGATAAGTCCGAAGATACGAATAAACCCAAAGATAGAAGTTATTAGAATATCCGCGGGAAGCGTGGGGACGCGGTATTTGTGAGTAGAAAGAAAGCGGTATGAGGACAACTAGGAGTACCTCGCCAAGTGGTACGAGTACCGCGTAAGAGAAAGAGAATGATGTGCGGAGAAAGGAGTAAAATTGTAACAATGCTCGACCCTGGTAGGATCGGATGTAGCCCTTGAAGGCATAGGAAGGTCCTAAGTGCTGAAGATTCGAGTGTATTCCATGGATGCGTAAGCGATCACGTGGCGCAGGGGAATCCACTGGCACGTGAAGTGACCAAGTGGCGAAGTGAGTCATCCAGCGATCAGGCGCAAAGTAACGATGTAGGCACGGAGTACGGATGCGCTAAGGCAATACCGACCATCCTCAGGTTTAAGGGTTCTACAGTCGTAAAGACGAACACATAGCGGGCGAGGAGAGACAAGGGACGAGGGAACGAAGGTACAAGGACCTTGTCGATTGCAGAGATGCTAAGGTAAGACAAGGGAGGTCTAAGCTAAAGATCTCTGCTGCGAGAGTGCATGTATTTATACGTAAGGAGTCCACACACGGACCATGAGAAATAGTAACTAAAGATGGTAAGTGGAAAAGGGGTGACGCATCGTACGATAACAACAGCCAATGAGAAGGCGACGCGTCATTAGAATTACAAATAGGAAAGTGGAAATGAAATGCGCAGTCAATGGCGTCATAACTGCGGACTGCGGAGTCACGTGATGGAAATGGCAATAGCCAACTGGATAAAGTCATGTGAGACAAGGTGAAAGGAATGCGTACGAGGCGGGAGTCGAACGAGCGACTCATAGGAATACAGTGTATAGCTAATGAAAATTAGAAAAAGAAAAGGTAGTCCAGGACGAATTGTAACATTATTCAGTCGCATAAACACATAATTAATTTTGCTTCCAGCAGCAATGCCCAGGTAAATCATTAGCTGTGATTTGGATTGTAGCTTTCCTCCATGAGTTTCATCAGGGAGGTGTACATAGGCACCACATCCAAAGACTCAAAGGTGTGAAATGAAAGGTTTCTCCCCTTGAAGTAATTCATGGGGGATTCTCCATTGTAGTCAATTCATGGGCATTATGTTATAACCATGTACCGCATGTAGAAGGGCAAATTCCCAGTAGGAGTCAGGTAGACAAGCGTGAAGATACATGGTCTGTGCCTTATCCATAAGAGTTCGGATTAACCATTCAGCGCGACTGTTCTGTTGGTGCGCATGTGGTGCAGACTGGTGAATATGAATCCCATTGTCACACAGGTAATCAATGAATGCTTTAGAGGTAAATTCCCTGCCAGCATCGGATTTAAATCCCTTAATATTGGCATTATATTGTGTGCAGACATATGAGAAGAACTGTTTCGTGGCTTTTAAAGCCTGATCCTTAGATCACAAACATGTAACCCATGCCATTGATGTATAGTTGTTATAGTAGACAATGGCATATTTGTACTTATGGTACGATTCCATCTCAAAAGACTTGAGATCCAAATGAATCAGCTCAAATGGCATGGTTGCCCTTCACTCAATATAAGGGAATGACCTGTTGGGTTGTTTGCCTAGTTGGCAGCCTAGGCAGATCTTATCATGTGTGGGGATCTTCACATTTGGGAAGTCCTTTAGGTGCTTTTGTGTGGCTTTGAGTACATCCTTAGAAGGGTGTTCTAGGCAGCGATGTAGCAATTCATAATCCACTGATGCCATGGACTTATCAGCATGTGGGTAAATGGAAGTGGCATGTATTCAGAACATGGTGTCTGGTCCATGCGAGTGGAAGGACAATACAGTCTGTTTGGCACACTTGTCATAGAAATCAATGTGTCCTGGACTAACATTGATGGTGAGGCAATGATTTTTTAATAAAGTGCTCATTGATATAAGCTGAAGGTTGCACTGTGGCATATATACTACTAGTGATAATGACACAGTAGACCCATTATACTCAAGTAGAACCATCCCTTCGCCTAGGATGGATGCCTTGCCACTTGCAGTTTGCAAATAGCGAGGGGTAGAGTATTGTTGGTACTCCACAAAGTCCCTTTGGTTATAGGTGAAATGAGCCAAAGCTCCAGAATTGAGTAACCATATGTGATTTAGGTCACCAAGGTCATGTGTGCACTCTTTACCTTTGCTAGATGACTTATTGCAATTATCACACATAGCAGAAGGGAGCACAAGTAGATTAGTCTGTTTGCTATCTACTACAGACAAGCACATATATATAATGCAGTTCTGTGGCATATGTCGCACATCAGCATCTGAGTTAGAAGAGTGAGGAATGACTGACCATTCTTTGTCAAATCCAAAGTCCGAAGGGTCCCCCAAAAACCAGTCTTCATCCTCATACCCACCATTGAGGTTGAAGTACTGGTTGAGGTACTCATTGGTGTACCCCTCACCCATCAACACAGTGTCTTCCTCATCCACATCCATAATGGCAGTGGTGGGGATGAGGATATGGTCCAGGCACTCCTCTAGGGTGCACCAACCATGCTCGGAAATTGGCAGTGGCACTGGGGAAGGAGAGCGGTGCCTGGGGAAATTGACAGGCGGCAGAGGGAGGTGACCGGACTCAAATGTCAGAATGGGTCGCCAAATGGCAATTGGCTCCAGGGTCTGAATTGTTTGAGGTGTTGGAGTCACCTCGAGTCAGCAAGTGAGACTTATAGTCTGCTTCGTCTGAGGGAATGTGGAGGGACCATAGCTGGTGGCCCCAATGGTATGCATGAGAGCGCGAGGATCCTCAACTGGATATGACATGGTGGGGGGTGCAGGCAGGATGATGCTGGAGGAGAAAGCAAAGGAGGCGGAAATGGAGGCATTGTTGGAATTATTCTTCAGCTTCTTCTGCCAATTATCCTGCTTCTCCTAACCTTCCTTTGAGCACTTGCCACGATGGCTGCGCTTACCCTACCCTTGACCCTGTTGCTGCTGGCCACTCAATAAGCTTTAGGGCTGTTGCTGCTGCTGAAACTGGTAATTGTTCCCCTTCTGCTTGACAGTGGAAATCTTGTAGGCTTGTGCCCCAGCAGGCTGCTTGCCTTTTCTCATTGAGTGTTGCTGCCAGGCAACAGTAATGGCTTTCTCCAGGTTCGTGAGATCAGGGACCTTGTCAGTCTTCTTACCTGTCAGCTCCATTAATTTTTGGTTCATGATCATCGTCATGACACTTGTATATTGGGGTGCTTTGGTGAGCACCATCATGAGCTGGATTTTCGCATCGACCAGATACTGCAGCTCTACGAGCCATGCGAGGTGAGCGTTGATTTTAGCAAATGTGGGAGTGGGATGGGAGGCCTCAGGGATGACAATGTCAAGAAGAGATTTAAATTCCATGAAGGCAGAAGCAGGGGATGGGGTAGAGTAGGACTTCTTAAGGGCATCCCAGAGTTCACAGGCAAGAGTGTAGTTGCAGTAGTTGGCAGAGATGTGGGACTCCACCTTCAACATGATCAGGCCTAAGGCCTTGTTGTCGTTGTCCTTCCAATTCTGTATCTCCTTGATGCGGTCGACCTTGATCTTGGTCTTGGCTTCATCCTCATATTCGTGCACAGGGTAGGCACAGTGCATTGAGGTCCAAAGACCTTTGGAACAGAGGTAGTTGAATATTTCTATACTCCAATGTTGGTAGTTGGTGCTGTTAAGGTGGGGGATATGGTTGTACAAGTCAGAGGACATGGTGGATTGTGAGAGGTAACTTGGGGTGAAAAGATGTCAGTACTGTACCATAATCATTAGGTTGAAAATGGGGGTGAAAGAAAGTCGCTCATTCCTAAACGTTTTCAGAGCCCAGTCACTTGGAGCAACATAGTCTCCTCCTAGATTTAACTAGGTGACATTTGATACTAAGAGCATTAAAGACACATCACAGTAGTCTGGCATGAAAACACTCAAGACATGTTGACATTCGAACTACTCTGGCATAAAGGACACACAGAGTGAAGTGGTGTTCAGTGTAAAGACGCATGAACGACCAAAGGTAGAGCACTGTGCATTAAGCATGAGTGGGGCTCATAACCTGTTGAAGACAGGCATGTATTGACAGAGTCTCAACAGGCTACATACCTTGTTCTGCTGAATGCTTCACTGATGGTAGTGGTTCAAGTTAGAGAGTCTTATTCAAACTCAGATTGACTGAGTCTGTATCTAAATACATTGAGCGTGTGAACAATTACTATATGTAGTATTCAGTGTTCAACAGAATCCCCCCAAGTCAAATGACTACATGGTTCAGATTTAGGGGTCCGCTTACAGTGCAAGGGCTATTCCCAGATAACAGACCTATAATGGGTGTAATGAGCATCATTCAGGGCACAGCATTGATGGGAATTAGAGTGATGAACCCACAATAATGTATGTAAAATGTAGACATGAACAACCATCGTTTTTTTCAGAACAAATGGACAACACCCATCTTTAGCACAAAGGTGTGAATACGGTCCTACTCAAGTGCATACCCAGATCTATTCCACCTATGCTAGTCTGAGTATCATTGGGTAACCCTGCGTATGCAACTCACCTCTCTTGGAAATATGAGAACTGTTTCCAGGAGGCGCGTGATTATTATAGCAAACATAAACGTGGAGTCGGTGGGGAAACATACCAGAGTCGTAGCAAATCAATGCAACGGCAGCCGCTGCGAATCGACGAAATGGGAGTGATACATGGGGACGTTCAGGATCATGGAGAGAGAAATACCATCACACCAGTTGGCGAACCGAATGGCCTTTATGGTAGGCAACCAGACAGAGGAATTGTCTACTACGACGTCACCCATCGTCGCACGTTGTTAGGGGACACAGAGAAGCAAGGAATGAGGAAAAGAAGAGCGAGTAACGACTTCACTACACTAACTTATCTTCTCTTTAGTATGCTCCGACGCTCGCGACATCCTTTAGTGGCGTATCACAACATCAGGTAGTACGACCACCCCCTCGACATGAGTTTGGAACCAACGCAAAGGGTGCTAACGTCCTGGATGTTCACTGGGTGGCGTTAAGCCTTTCTCGTCATCGACGCATGCATCGTGGACATTCGTTGCTTGGGCAACTTTACTCACGGAAACCGGCGCGTTTCAAGTAGACGAGGAAACACTTGCACTAAGCCGAGTGATGTTTGACGACAACTTTGAACCCAGACTTAGTTCCGACCACATCACGTATATATCCATGTCCATCTTCATTGTTCGTCCAAGGAGATCTAGGCAAAAAGACTGTCCGATACATAGTATACAAGAACGAATATGCCAAGTCAGGTCACTCGTCACGCGCGAGCCCCTCCTCTGGCACGTCCCTCGCCTCGGGGTACAACTCATGCGCAACCTGGTCCGCTAGCGCCTCCTCGTGGTCCAACGGTCCCTCTTGTTTCCTCCCCGCCGGAACCGC
>JBBPRF010000489.1:0-22271 GCA_038092875.1 Lanmaoa pseudosensibilis | reverse complement strand
GGTCATCGGAATTGAGTGTGCCGTCATCGTTGAGGAAGCGCTCGGGGATGAACTCATGGGAGTTTAGGTACTTGGATTCATTGTGAGCCATTGACCTAGCAGAGTAGAACGGGATCGTTCAGCATCGGTTGGATTGTAGAGAAGGATGAAGAATGCTGACCAAAGGTTGGATATGACGACAGCTCCTGGGAATACATATCAATATATAGAAATCGTGTTAAATTTGGGTCACCCACCCTTCGGGATGCGAAATCCGGCATAAATGTCGTCATTCACAACTGTGTGTGGGACAGCTGATCGATAAATAAATAAATGAAGGGATCACTGCGCGTGTGGCAGCACTTACACAAAGGGACAACGGGGTTGCACCTGAGCGTCTCTCGAAAGATAGCGCCGACATAAGGCAGCAATGGTCGGTCTTCGATCGTCGGCAGCCTACTCCCACCCAGCACGGCGTCGATTTGCGCTTGGGCCTTCTTTTGGGCTTCGGGATTCATCACCATCATGAGCAAGAACGACAAAATGACAGAGTTTGACTGTTATCCGCGTTGTGAGTAACAGGGAACGAAGCTCGCGAATAAAGTCGAAATCATCACTTACCGTCTCAGACGCAGCTAAAATCTGAGTGAGACAAAGATACTCGGAAAAATCTGCGCAATTCACCTACGAAGCCCGTTGCGGCTGCTTCGGAGAGGTCCTTCATCCATTCCGCGTCTGTTAAGGTACCTTTCTCTTCCACGTTTCGGAGTGCATCGGATACCATCGTTGGAGCAGAGCTGCCTGCAGACTTACATGGCAATGAACATATGTCTTGAAATTTCCAAAGGTTCCCCTACCAGTCTTTGTAAAGAGTACTCGAACGGCTTTTCAACGTATTTCTTTGAAAACGCCTTGGCAATCGCCATGTCCCGTTTGAAAGACATGCCAGGAAGCCAAGACGGAAGCTTCAAAACTAGATGCCCTCAATAGTCCATACGCATGATACGGATAAGGTAGTACAGGTTCACTCACGTGCCGGAAACGTGCCGATGAGGATCGAGACGTCAGGGCGCAGAGCTTGTACAGTAATTTCGACCGTCTTCGCAATAATATCAAATAGTTCTTCTTTTTGGGATTTTGGGTCATAATCGTACACGCTGTTCAGGATAACTGATGCTGTGTACCTACAAGGGGCCATCAGTATCACTCCAAGCGGGTTTATGTGGGAGGCGTACTCGAATATGTGGTCGGAGAATTGGTCCGGACTACTCAGGAGCCTCCGCAATAGTTGACATACCTTGCGATTTTGCATGGGAATGAACCTATGGACCGCTTGGCTGCGGAACGCCTGATGGAAAAACCGCCTATGCAGTCGCCATCTGTCCCCATACTCCATGAAGACAGTACTGAAGCCCCTTCCACACCTACGATGGATAACCACACTAGTCAAGCTGACGATGTAATATCGAAAGGCGGCTTACATGTCTTTGGTGGCGAGGTAAGGACGGTCAGAATAGTTCCTGGAGCGGTTCTCGAGCAATTCCTTTGCGACCGCCTCCGAATTAATAATGATAACGTCCCTTCCTAGGATTCGGGTATAAATGAGGTCCCCTAGACGTACTTGAGCAGATAACGCAAGTAAGTTCAGCATTGCAACTACCATATTTTTTCGCCCATCCAGCGTACGTCAACCATGGGGCATCTGGGTCAACTTCGATGACGTTCCCAATGAACGGTAGCCCCCGCGGACCAGGAGGCAACGGGCAAGAGGGCCAAGATCTCGTATTCTTGAGATACCGGTATGCAATGTCGAGCACCACAACACAGGCAAGTGCTAGGCCGGAAACAGCTACAGTCCACATCACTGGGTGAAAATGTGGGAACAGCACACGCAGGTGAGCGGGTTATATGGGTGGTTACCTTCTTCCAGGTTGGGAAGGCCAGCGCAAGAACGTAAGATCACGGCGTTCCACGTCTGAAACGAACAGGGCCGCCAGATCTACCACACGACTCATCAGCAGATCAGGGCGGGGTAGAAGACCAACCGCAAACCCCTAACCGGAGCTCGGGAGCAGTACAAGAGGCAGGATGGCCAACGACGGGCGTTTTACTTTTGTGATGCGAATGCGGTTAATAATAGTATTTGCTACAGACCTAGATGGAAGAGCAAACTTGAAACACATTACCAATATTCCCTCGAGGCAGGGCGTCGCATTTGGCTTACTTGCATTGACGAAACTTGATGTCAAGTGGGAGTTTGGTAGGCTAAATTACAACTTCAAGTTTCGTCTTTGAGCTATATTTTATGATCAAGGCAAACATTTACCCCAGTTTTCCATTCTGGTGACCGTGTTGCGGGAGGCTTCGGAGGGAGCATCAACGCCATGAAAGGAATCAAGTAGGAAGGTCCCGGCGTTGGGCTGCCATCGGCTGACTGCGGCTATCAGTGGGGACTGTCGAGTGTGAAATTACAATTACATCAGAAACCTCTCATGGAAAAACTACTGAATCAGATTGTCGCGATATGCCCTGCTATCTCTTGACATGGACAAGTGGCGGTGATCCCATGCGAGAGCCTCGGCGAGAGAGGTCGTACCCCGGGAGTGTGAAGTTCCACACCACGCCACAGTGAGAATCCCGCGGGCCTGGAAGTTGATATGTCAGGTCCTATTGAAAGAACATGGGTTAGGCCCGTCTAGGTCGGGGGTGTTTCACTTGACTAGTCGTTCCGCGTAGTACTACTAGTACACAGTTCTGGCACTAGGCAGAGCCTAGTCTCGAGCCAGATGTTCTCGCCAGAAGCATTCGAGTTGCCAGTGGAAAGGTGCCAAAAACGGGTAATCTGCAAAAGGTTATTTTCCACGTGTTCCGAGCTGTGACATCGAGCCTACAACGCGCATGTTGGCATAACTCCAACTTGTCCTCCTCCAACCATGGCTCCAATCCCCACCACTTTCGACGCTGATGCACAGGCGCTTCTCGAAGCAGTCGAACGGCGTCAAATTGACCTTTCATCATTTCAAATCCCGCGGCTTCGAGCATGTACAGGACCACTGGCCACGCAACAAGCATGGGCTGCCGAAGTCAGAGAGGACATTGAGCAGCTGGCGAAGCAGGTCGAGGTAAGCGGTTTGGGTCCTGGGCCCAAGACGAGCGTCGAATGATAACTGATATTTGGAGGTCGGTTGGCGCTTGGTTGTGGTGGCCTGTAGGAATTGGATGTCCTCGTAGATGACCAGCGGAGCGACAGGGCACGCACGGCGCTCAGAGCAAAGGTGGATGAGCATCTGAAGGTGCTTGACGGGTATGTCCGCATTCGTTGTCTTGCTCCCTAGACTCACCCCTACAGGCTACGCAAAGACTCCCGAGCAGCCGTACTCGCCTCGAAGCGTGCGATAGATGCACAGAGCCGATCGCAGCGCGAAGAGCTTCTTCGTTCGCCTTCTGTACGGGAACAAGTGACGCCTTCCAATGAGAAAGTCACGTTCGTATCTTCAAAGCCTCGTGGTAGGATATCTGGCTCAGGACTAACAAGGACGATGCTTTTTGCACTTTAGAGAAGATGTACTCATGAAGGCTAACAATAATGTCACGGAGGCTCTTCAACGGACAATAGGCCTCATGCAAAAAGAGCTCGAACAGAGTGTTCTCTCAGGCCAACTCCTCGGTCAGTGCGTTTCTCCTCTGCTGGCCTCAGCCAATACCAACTCCCGGCAGAATCCTCCACGGCCAATCTCCATTCGGCCTCGCAAGCACACGATATGCTCAATCTCCTCATTGGCACCTCGAAACAGCTAGTGACTGCGCTCGAACAAACGGACTGGCTTGATCGCGTGCTCATCATCTCAGCCCTCATCTTCTTTGGACTTGCGGTGTTATTCGTGCTGAAGCAGCGGATACTAGACAGAGGGCTGAGGATCGCCTTTTGGTGGACGAAGTTCGTACCTGGTGTCGGTGGTTCTCGCGGGAGAGTCACGGGGGAAACTTTGAAAGAAGTGGTGGTGGACAGAGGTGCGGGGACTTCACTGACGAGCGTCGTGGTCGTGGCAACAACCGTTCCATCGACGCTCGCTTCGGTTTGGGCAGCTACTGCCACCTTATCAGTGCACACGGAAGATGCCTCCCAGACTGGGGAATCCATGCTATCGTCAATCGTCGCTTCAGAATCGACTGCGGTTGCTGGTTCAGGAACCACCCTCGTTTCAGATGCCGTTCATGTCGAGCTATAGGCTGGTATGGTACCATCGTTTTTCGCGACTGTAGGACATTTGCCAGGGTACTACATTGATCAATTGATCAACCAGTCAAAACCAAATCGAGTATGTAAGGAGTCCATGGGATCGCGAATGTTTCTAACAGGTTACTGGCGCTCACCTTAAGGGGAAGTCGTGGTATCTGTGAACATCATTCTAGGTTGGCGATCAAGACGTCGGGGCCCGGGGAACCTCGATTATAGCCCCAAGTCCGAGCTCAGTATCGACTACTCCGTTGTTGCTTAACTTCAGGATCCGGGATGTTTCATCGTCCACACGTTCGCAGCAAGCACGGCACCGGTATTAGTAGGGATAAACTTGCCGGTAGGACCGGTTGCGTCCATGCCGCTATAGGCAACACTGGTGAATATGCTATAACTGGAAGAGGTTGTGTTGTTACCGCACGAGTTGAATGGGAGCTGCCGAACACGCCAACATGCGGTTGCATCGGGGTACGGCGCCAGTCCCGTGGAGGCCTCAATATTGATCAAGAGGATGGAGTGGTTGAGGGGTAGATGTCACAATGTGGCCTTGCCAGCAGGGTGATCTCTTCTTTCTACTCCTCACGCCCTGCGGATCCGTTTCACATTTGGCTCAACGAGGTGGCGAACTTTGCATCGGCGCGCGTCTATGACTTGTATGTTATTCTCAGCCGAGAGACTTATGGGCCAAGGGGGAGCTTCAGGGGCTGCCAGATTTCCTTGGCTTCGCATTCCCTGGCTTCGTCTAGTCTGGTGTCGGATTCAACCGGGGGAGCCTCATATTGGGAGCACCATAGCTCAGCAATTCGTATGTATCCTCGGTCCGTTATCTCTGAGATGAGCTGAACCAGCTGGTTTTACCGCCGCGGGCAATATTATTTCCCCACCGAGTGCGGTTGATCCAAATGGACCTGGGAAGCAGTCGGAAATGCAATACTGCATTACAACCGCTCACAACCAAGCTCACAACGATGCTTTTCCACAAACATATGTGTACATTCTCGGCAACAAATACATGAATTAGAAAGAGGCCACGAACGCGCAATACACTTATCTGATCGCGCCTGGATTTGTTCATCGCGTGAGATTCGTCGAAGACTCGGGATAATTTGATTGGTTGATTTATAGTAAATTGCCATGGACACCGACTGGTTGATAGATATCCAAGTGGTGCTTTTGATGGACTCGAGATTACGGCTCACCAACATTTATGCGGGCCTTGTACGCTGAAGGCCGTACGAGAGATGCGGCCCAGTCTCTTCTCGAGGTCAATAAATGTTTGATGGGCAGACTAGGCACCTACAGTAGCGTGAGGGTCAACTGCACGGACCAAGGAGCCTTGAGTAGGATCGTAACTCGCAGCAGAGCATCATGCAACACAAGCAGCTCAGTAAACTTGGGACTACTGTACAACAACTGAGCTTGTACGACAGCGAACACAACGAACAACTGGATAAATCATAGTAGGGTTTACGAGAAGGAAGCATAGAGGATGATCACAGCTATCTTACAGAACAACAAAGGACGATGCATTTACTTCAAGTCGGGATTCGCAGCGAGCGAGACTTGGCCAAGGACGAACTGCGGGGCACCTGGGTAAGACCGAGGGTTTCCGGCTCCGGCACTCTTGAACGTCGGAAGCGGGGACGGGTTGGGTCGGCCGCCGATGTAAGGGTATTGCTTCGTGACAAAGAATGGCCACTTCTGGCTCCCTGCAAGAGCGTCCGCAGCGAGGTACTTGATGGGGCTACATCGAAGTCGCGTGATCGCTCGTGGTCGGGGTGCAGGCAGCGGGTGAGGGAGGAAGACTTACGACGTGGGAGGCTCGGTCATGGCAAGCCTGCACTTAATGCGGGGTGGTGGGATCTTCTGACCATCGTCACACCACTTGATGCATAAAACCAGTTTTGCGGAGTAACCAGGACGTGCACCAGTGAAGTGGCAGCCCGCAAGCTAGTAAGTCGGAGTGTCAGCCATGCGAGACCAAGCGCTACAGCATGGTCACATACCGCAGGAGACTGAGTACGATAGGGAGGTTCTGGTTGATTCAGATCGATGGGTCAGTTTTGACGAGAAGAGAACGAAAGAAATGGCCTGACCTCGAGGCATGTGCCGTTAGGCGAGAATATCTCGTGATCCTCACATTTCAAAGTCCCTGGAAAACGCATGGGTCAGTGTTCGTGACATTGAAGGAACACCACCATAGCAACGAACATATGGACTTGGGCGGGATGATTGGGTTGTCGCACTCGATGACGATGGTCCAGAAAGAGCAGAAGTGAGAGCATTTGGGGATGACGAGCTGGGTCGAGCAACACCAGTCCCAACATGGTTCTTTAGGCTGGCATGGTTCCCAGCTGATGTTTCTGAAGCACACGCGCGGGCAGGTCAAACACCAGTGCTCGAAATCTGCCACTGCAACAACTCGAGGTAAGCACTAAGCCTGTGAGAGTGAGTGAAAACACGAACTGGTTGCAAAGTTCTCTGCTTGATCGTTTGGCCAGCTGGGGTATATCGAGCAGCATGTGCGCTTCTGACGCACTTCTGCGATGAGGCAGTAGTGTGGCCGGGCTTGCCATGGACCGCCGCCATGGGAACCTGGGTCGGTGTTGGGAGGGGATTTGATGTCGAATGGTCTGTTGAACATGTAGAATTGATTAGCGTCTGGGACCGAGATAGTTTGCTGGTCGACCACTCCGCTGCCATCGAAGACTTTGGCCGAGATGCCTTTCTGAGCGTACTGTACGGGTGGAGGATGGGGCTTCCCGTGATGGCAAAGAGTCTGCTCTGGACATCGATGCCCGCAATGGTGCTGTGTCCGCGCACGAAAACGTAGTTGTCACTGCCTCCGACAAGCTCAATCGAGTTGGCAGTCGAATAGTCAATACTTGGGTCCAGGAGATCGTTCCACAAGCCCGCTTTAGCTAGCTCCGTGCCGATGGGCTGAATGTCTGTAGTGTCGTCGTCGACGGGGATGTAAGAACGGGAGAAGAAACGTACCAGGGGAAACTCCGCCCGGCCCGGCATGAGGGAATTTGTTTGTGTCATTCAACTGAGCTCGGAACCACCAGCCTGTGGCTGCTGGCTTCGTGACAGGAATGGGCCCACAGTCCTGGCCAAGACTGGAAACATCCTTGGCAGTACCATTCATGGACTCCCTTAGCTGCGTCGCAGAGGGACTAGCGAAACGAAGATTACGGGTAGAGTGGGGCTCAAATATGATGTTCATTGCACCCAATAACCCAGTAGAACGAGAGAGGGGTTGGGGGCAATGCAAATCTGCGGCAGCCTCTGGCAGAGTGGAACCCAAGGGTACTCTCTTATAAACCTGAAGTGAGACGCCAGAGTACGGCTCAAAGGAAGCGTTCTCCGGAGAAAATATATTTAACGTCTAAATTCCGTCATAATTCGACTCGAGGAGGACCTTGGGTTCTTTGTCCTTCAAGGACGACAACGGGGTGCGCGGGATAGTTATCTTCCCATGGTCATCAACCAAGGATACCACCAACCCAGGAGGAATTGGTGCGCCTTCGTGCCACTATGCAAATTCAAGAGTTGGGATGTTCGTGCGTGTGTGCATACAAGAGATAATACTTACGCTGAGGTGGAAACCAACCCATACGGGGGATTGACTAAACATGCGGAGTCGAGTGTTGACTGAAACGTGCTTCAGAGTAGGATCTGCAACAACCACCTAGGAAAATAGTTAGATCACGTTCCCTTCCGAAAAGAAAATCCGGAACTCTACATTATAGAAAGTGTGGGTTTCGTCCTTGAACAGGAAGGTGAGGAATTCGTCCACACCCTTGTGCTGGGGATCGAGTGACGGAGTCGGCTTGTATTCTTCCAAGTTCTTGTGTTCGTTGGCGGGATGATGTTTGAAGACGTGAGCGACCAAGGAGTATCCGTTTCCAGTGACGTGTGGTGGACGGAACTGCAGGGGACTATCGGAAGCATCTATGATCCGGATCAGTGGCACTCCCAAACAAAGTGCCCAAGACACCTACATCGACCCATAGTGTCTCCGCCCGAAATTACTACCGGGCCAGATGAGACAGGTTGCACGTCGGACCATACTTGGGGCCATAAGATCAGCTCGCTTGGAATGACCTTCAATGAAGCGACATGGGGCCCGCCAGAGCCATGGCCCCGAATGTAGACGTTGTTCACATCACCGCCGACGATAGGCATACCCGTGAAACCGCGCCAGGACGCGGGATCAACGAGTGTGTCCTGATCAGCTTCCGCGCCGTAGAGTGGTATGATGTCGGGGGACTACATAATGCATCAGTTTTGCTACGCATTCCAGTTGAAGGCAAATATTGGCACATACGAAGGAGTACGCTTTGGAGTACCGCTCCGGACGCTGCAGGGCATCGTCGTCGGGATCTAGAATGAACTTTAGCACAACGGTGCGGTCCTATGAGACAAGGGACACAAACAATTTCTCAATACAAGAGTGCTAGAATCTTTGGACATGGTATAAGTTCAGTTTATCTGTAAAGTCGCGAGATGGAAGAGGGAGTTGATGTCTTGCTGACGGAGGGAGCAGAATGCACCTGCCTTCATACCTCTTGGATAATAGAGCTGGTGATTGCCATTCACACTGGACGACAAGGAATGCTGTGCCGGCTGACTGCCATCCCGACGGAAACACGAACCCTTTACCTGATATTCATATCAGATGATTCGAAGCAAGGATGGGTTCGACATTGGGCGCATCCAATGAAAACATCTATGGCTGCATCCATCCTTTTTTGTGGTTTGCATGACGATAAGCGTTGACAATGTGACTTGCGTAAATTCATCCACGCGTTCTTGTGGAAAGAGAGTAAACGTACATCCCATCAGCATCTCGTATGTCTTCTGCGGCATATTGACTGGGTCGAAAATGCGAGACGGAAGAATCCGTGCAAGACTTACGTTTCCATGAAAAGCTCCGAGAATACAGGGGTGATAGTGCTTCTTAGCGTCAATCACTGACACCGCATTCCGAACTGGCATGGAGTCTACGGAGGCACCGATGACGCTCGTGACCGTATCAGGACACTGAGGTGTTGGCAACATGTCATGGTTCATAGCACTACCTGGGTGGGGCTGCACTTTTTGGATGGTTCTGCTTCCCTCGACCTAATATTCCTGAGTCGTCCTGACGTCTTGATAACCAACTAAAGGCCACGTTTTCCTTTTGTGTTCATGCCGACCCGATAAACGTAGATTTCAAGTCTTGTGTCTGTCAGCACGGCCTGCGCAACTCCAACGAGACAGCAGCAGAAACAGTACGAGGGACAGTGTCAATGTGGGCAGTATCACCGGCCTGGACACCAGTGCACGCACCGGTAAACTGGTGGGATATCAACCAATCCATACGCAATGCAACCTCGGCCTCTTCAACATCAGGAAAGCCATGTTGCGCACACAGCTCACGCAACTGATCACCGTCAGCACGGTACACTAGAGGTCGCCTAACGTTCACCACACTGCGAAGCGCGTCGCACAAACGAGTGACAGCAAGAGAGTTTGATCATGAGTGCATACTCGATGACGTCACTCGATCGGTAACGGGTATGTGAACAGACTGCATTGCAAGAGCGTGGCACAGGCCACAACAGAAATACGCGTCGAACATTATGCGCAGAGTAGTAGACGATGAGCAATGAGGTCAAACGAGATCAGACGAGATGGTGGGGGACGAAAGTCAAGGAGACGATGTATTCCCTTAAGCTGCTCGCTCGGAATACTGAATTAGCTTGATAATCTATAATAGCTGACTATTCGGCATACTCGGCCGATTGTGGCTTGTATATTCCGCTACACTACGACAACAGATAGTACAATTTGCTTCTCCAACAAGCAGGTACACCACAGGATTCACCCTTTTGCCTTCCCCTTTTTTTCGAGGGGAGGGCACGACCAAGGGCGCAGAGGGACGAAGAGGAGGAGAGGGAAAGCCAACGGTGCAGTGCGCTCAAAACACCCCGATGAAAAGCTATCAGCAGGCAAGGGGTGAAACCTTACAGATTCTGAGCAACGACCGCCAACACGGAAATACATGTCAAACAACGCCGACGACAACGTAACGCTTGTCCAATGAGCAAAAAAACAATAGAGTGGCCGAGGAAAGGACCCGACCGATGGGTGTTGGCTGCATAAACGCGCACGAGTTGACTGTACGGAGGAGAACAACGCTGCGCGGCTAAAACATAGGGTTTAAAGACGCCGAGCGAACGACTCGGACTCCACTGAGGCACGAGTACAAATAATCACGGCGGTTACCAACTGTCATCAGCGCAAAATAATGTTTCCGATCGGATGATTTGTTATTGCAGTTTTTGCAGTGTATGTAAGTCATGCCCCACTGGACAATAAACAAGGATGACAAAAAAAAAATTCAAAGTTCAGTACGCATAGCCGTGTTCTGACCTTCCCGCGAGTGCCGCCCTGGTGCTTCAAGTTGCATAGAGCATCAATGCGGTGTCAGTAATTGGCGCTAAGAATTAAGCACTATGACATCATGCATTTTCAGGGCTACGAGCGAGGTAAAACCACCCAAAAACCGCAGCAAGCCCCACCCAGGTATGGCGATATGAACCATCATGTGCCAACCCTTCCGAAGCGTCCTGATATCCCCGCGAGCGTCACCGGTGCTTCCATAGAACATGAATGCGGTGTCAGTGATTGACGCTATCATCCCCGTATTCTCCTAGCTATTGCTGAGTTTTGGTATGACTTACTCAAGATTTCATGAAAAACGTGAGTCTTGCACGGATTCTTCCATCTCGCGTTTTTCAACCAAGGTAGAAAACCTCACAGGCATCACCGGTCACCATCCAGCATTGCGTCTGTTGGCTGCTACTGATACATGTTCGGAGTGTATTTCCACATCCACCGTTCACAGGCACTGGAGTCTGACAGTCAATATGCCACGGAAGACATACGAGATGCTGATGGGATGTACGTTTACTCTCTTTCCACAAGAACATGTGGATGAATTTACGCAAGTCACATTGTCAACGCTTATCGTCATGCAAACCGCAGAAAAGGAAGAATGCAGCCATAGACATTTTCATTGGATGCGCCCAGTGTTGAACCCATCCTTGCTTCGAATCATCTGATATGAATATCAGGTAAAGGGTTCGTGTTTCCGTCGGGATGGCAGTCAGCTGGCACAGCATTCCTTGTCGTCCAGTGTGAATGGCAATCACCAGCTCTATTATCCAAGAGATATGAAGGCAGGTGCATTCTGCTCCCTCCGTCAGCAAGACATCAACTCGCTCTTCCATCTCGCGACTTCACAGGTAACCTGAATTTATGCAATGCCCAAAGATTCTAGCACTCCGAGTCTTGTATTGAGAAATTGTCTAAAGTATCCGAAGAAGTACCCCAGAGCGAAGTCCTTCGTACTTCATGTTTACCTTCGATTAGAATGTGTAGCAAACCGATGCATTGCAGGTCGAATCCCAAGAGTTGTAAGATTCCTGTGAGACAGGCAACTGGGGGATCGATCTAGTGGAAGGTGTTCTGCTTCGGGGAGGTCCTACGTTGGTTGCAAAGGCGTGAATCCCAGGGTTTGGTGAAAGCGTTGCCGATGCAAATACCGTTGACCAGCAACCCTGTTTCCAAGACAAGGAACAGTCAGAGCATGTCATTGTCAACCATATCTCACCCAAGTTCGGGGGGTTGGATGACCTAGTTTGCGTGAGAGTTGACACAGAAATTAGGCTCAAGAGATGCTAGTCAGTGGATTGAGAGCGTCACGAGCTGTACTCTGCGTGCATGGCATGACTCTCGCCCAGGCTGTGAAGGATTTTAAACACTATGAATCATCGGTTCAATAGTGTTGTGAGTCTCGGAGGAAAGCGAACCCTGGGATAGCAGCTCGTTATTCCCTTCCTAAAGCTCTCAAACTTCCGTGGTTGACAATATTTGACATGTTCTCATACTACGCTTTCTGTAGAATTTAGTCGAGAGAATATGTCGTCCGAAGTATGGAGACGGTACTTAAAGTTGACGTTTTGGAAACGGCAAGACTTGAAGTTTTCCCGGTCGATAATATGCGGGCCGATACTTGATTGAATACGAGCGAGCGTGTTGCTTCAACTTGCCTCACACTTACGTCCTGTTGCCAGTGGAAATCAATCCCCTCCTGGCTGCCTAGTCTGGATAATGGATTTATCCACCATACCACATGATGCCAGCAACCTTCAAGCCGTTCTACCATTCACTCAATCTCACCCCGAATCTTGTGAATAAAAGTATAGTGAAAAGACTTACTAGATCTAGATGTAACACTTCTGCAGGTGGGATCAACCCCCCAAGGACCGAGGTATGCCACTCCATCGAACCAGTGATGGAACCCTGAGGGGTCGTGGTTCGGCCCACCTTCCGCACATGGCGAGGATGAGTCAACTTATTCATCCCGCAAGTGTGGACACAAAGGATTGAATTGCTTGACTTGCATTCATGTGATGGGTCATAAGTGCAGCGGGGTACCCGGGAAACTCGGCCGGCTTCAAGTATACTCGTGGATCTCATCATATGATCCTATTCCATCACAGTGGCCTTGTAGTCTAGAGGTACGATACTTGCTTTGGGCAGTTCATTTGAATTAGGAAATGCAAGTGGCCTGGGTTCGATTCCCAGCAAGGCCCAACTATTTTTCACACTTTTTTTCTTCTTCTCGTGCCCTCATCAAAGTTGGATTGGTTCGACTGCTGTTTTTTTTGTCATTTGGTCCTGCAAAAAATGCGTCGCGAGCAACGTTTGATTATGGTCGCAAGGTGGCGAGACTCTATTATCTTACTGGCCTTACTCCGTATCCTTTTCTTTCCCTACGTGGACGGCAATCGTACTCAGATCTGCACCGGAAAAAATGCGACTGCAGACAAAGAAGTCGAGATAACATAAGGAAATCACGGGGAAAGAAAAGAGGGTGAATACCGCTACAGGTACCTTTTGTTCTTGAATTTATCTGCCGACCTTGCGTACAACGCACTTTCTGGTTGCTAACAAAGACTGTTCAACCCGCGAGATATACGTGTATGTGGACGTATGGGAAGGAATAAAAAGAGTTCCAGACTCCAAGTGCTGAAAGTTCCCCTTGAACGAGATTGCTCGTAAAGAGGGTGCCACTCCCAACTTTTGCTTGGAAGCGTATATATGCAGTGGTCGGTCGGTCGGTCGGTCGGTCGGCATGTCGTCCGCGCCGTTTTCGGGTTTGGAACTCACGTTCGAATTCCAAGTACTGAGTCGTGTCGATGGGACGAAACGTCTAAACTGCGAAACGAAACTACCCGGGCAAGCGGATGACTGGACGTTTTCGTATCACTCCCAGACGACAAAACCGATTGGGGCAGAGGCGATCTGGCACCAAAGTTTCGCTCGTCTCCTGGGCCGTACGTTCAAAGAATGCAAAGACAAGGAAAGGCTGCCTTTGATGTTCCCACTGCAAAAATCACATCAGGTGAACTCGGCCAGACAACAAATGCTGGGTCGATTCTAGAGAAAATCGGAGCTTAGAGTGGCTTGTGATCCATGATGAAACGTATCGGCAGGCCGATAGGTCATCTTGGCCGTGAGGATGGCGTAGAGGATGGTCGTAAATGTTGTGCACATCTGCATGACACAGGGATTTTTGGCAAAGGGGGTTGACGCCCACGACCGAAAGCTAATGGCTGTACATTGAATTCGTTCGTGACAGTCGGATTTCTATACTTGCGTCGAGTTATGGTATGCTCTTCCAAAGCCAATAATGGCGTCCCCACAAACAGCACCAAGAGAGGAACAACGAACAGCGTCACTGATCGTCACAGGGTAATATCACATCCACGTCCGTTCGCCAATGGCTGTCTGTTTCCCCCGCGAGCCGTGTGAACCGGACATGCTACGTTCGTCGGTTAGAGTTTTAGACCAGGGGAAACTCACAACGCCAATGCGACTCTCGACCATGGGAACCGAAACCCAACCCTCAAGTCGCGTCGACACGTCAAGTGGCGCCCCTATCTTGCGAGTACCCGGCAGCTCAGGTAGAATTCCTCGCGTACGCAGACCCAGAGTACGTGCCTCATCTCTTCGTAAGAGAAATCGTTCGCAACTTGGTCATGATGTAGAGACGACGTTCGACGAAAAACATAGGAACCTGAGGGAACATGCGATAGATCATCATGAAGATAACCGTCGCAGTAACATGGGCGCCCATGAACAACGGAGTTTCAAAACGATATAACGAGGTACCCAGGATTTGTCCGTAATTTTCCGCGTCAGGTGCTAAATCACATCTGTAAATGACCGTCAGTTTGTCTTTATACCGCTGGGGTTAACCTTGCGTTCCAGGAGAAACTCGTGGAGGTGAGGGAGAGAATATGCGAAGAGACAGTGGGAGGAGATTCCACCTACCAATGGGTTCTCGGAAAGAAACCTAGGTACATCAGGATGGCACAGCGTCCCTGCAGTGGCGAAATTGAAAATAACTTGTCGGCTCGTCTAAATCCACCCGGCCAAGGGTCGCCCAAACTAGCAGACCGTACTCCACCGATCAAACAAAGGGGGGAAAAAATCGTCCTTTTCTGGTAAAAAATCCCAGGCGACATACCCAGACGTCCAAACCCCACATGGAATCCTCAGCTCCCTCACCCCTGTCTTTCCACTCTAAACCCATTACCCACTCTTTCGCGACATCTTTGCCCTGCCCTTTGCAGCCCTCTTGGCCAGCTTTTCCTCCCAAGCCCGCTTCTTCTCCTGCGTCTGACTCACGTCCTCGCCCAACTCTTCCTGCACCTCCGCCATCCTCATATACGCATCGATACACGCCCCCATCTTTTCCTCCACGTTCTCCTTGCTCTCCGACTCAGACGACGCAACGTCGACAGTCCATTCAAAGTCGAATCCCCACCCACGGCGGATGGGTACGGAGAAGTGTGTCGCGTCATCTGAACCGCCTCGTGGATGACCCTGCAAAACACGCGGAATACGCCTTCCAATCGAACGTGGCGCGGAAGCGGAAATCAAGCTGCCTTCGCGTCGCCACCATTCGACGAACCATTTGGCGGCCCGCGCGGTGTCTACGTCACCGCCTCGAACTCGCATGCCTAGTCGCGCGGCCAATCGTTCGAGGAAGACATACACGTCCGTCGTTGGTTCTGACCCATCCGGGAGGACTTTGAGATACGCCGGAGCTAAGTAAAGGTAGGGCCATGAAGAAACCCGTGTCAGGGTCGAGAAAAAAAAAAGAACACAGCAAGGCGGGTAACTTACAGACTGGATCTAGAATATTCAATCTGTACAACAGATAGTTGACGAGAGCTTCAACGTCGTACAAGCTCTCCTTGATACCGGCTGTGATATTTTTATTTTTATAATTGTTGGTCTGAATTATATTGCAGCCCTTTTTACTTACCGATTAATGCAAGCTTAACACCTCGTTCGGCACCTTGTTCCCCTTTTCCAAGAAAGGGAAGCATGACTCCGGGAGAGTCGTAGGAATAAATCAACGGATTTTCTGATATCTTCAACCGGGTGGATAAAGTGCGCGTATGGCCAGGCTGAGCAGATGTTTGCAATGCTTTAGCGGTCCCTGCGAAGAAATGCCAACAGCGTTTAGTCGAAAATGGCAGGTCATAGGAAAAAATGTACAGAAGGACAGGGACGACGCAACGTACGACCGGCGATCCCAAAACTCCGAAGAGAGTTTAGCAACGTGGATTTTCCAACGTTAGGCATGCCAACGACAAGCACGTTCATCTCTGTTGCATGTGGGTTGGTTTTGGCTATGTCTACGCGCGGTGTTTTGTTGCATGTAAAAAGTGACATCATTCGCAACCGCTGAGTACATGGTACAAGGCGTATATGAGAAGGCGACATACTTACGAGCAACTCGCTCAGCGTTTTGATGTCCCGAGGTTTGTTACACGACGCGAAATGAACTATCTGATCCGAAAAGCGGGCTGCCATGGCTTTGCGGAACGGCTTCTACCATGGTGAGCCCAGGAAGAGATTAGCGGAAGAAAACGGAACGCACCTCCACGCCCCACTCAGAGACCAAGTCGTGTTTATTTAGAACGACTATCCTTTCACATATCGTACCCCCATACCCTGGTATCGTCGGGGGAGGGGGGCTGGCCGACGCTGACGTTATCATGGAAGCATCTCTACCTCGTTCTGCCCTCCATTTTCTTATCGCTCCTGGCCAGAAAGTGATTAGTCATGACAGTTACCCACCCCCAAAATGTGACAGTCTAGGGCAGCTTCTGTGAATATGATCTCGGATTCCAGGGCTTCGAAATCATCATGAGGCCCAGCCAGCTGGTGCTAGCCAATGTTGGGCGTAACAGCGTGAGAGAATCGTTGAACATATGATAAATTTTGGATTCAACCGTAAAGGTAACGCCCCCTTGAAAGGAAAAGGGCGCAAGAAAAGGCGTTTCAGACTCACTCTCGAGGTTATGGTTGATACTGGTGAGCGGGAGCCGGGCATCTCTGAGCTCAAGCACGACGTCTGTACGTGATAAGAGGGCAGGCAACTGCTTCGTAAACCGGTTCATGTGACCCGGGAACCATGATGGCGGAGTTGGCAGAGCAGGAAAGGGGATGACAGACAGCATGGTGAGGACAAAATAGCACGGAGTGTCACGGATTTCCTGAGATGGGAATACGTGGTAAATGAGCTTACGCATCAAATGAACGTGGAACGACCAAACCAACAGGGGATGGGCAGTTATCGGGGGATTGAACTCACTCTGCGCCAGATAAGTCTGGGTGCGGAAAAGGAAAGAGAATAACGGCAAGATATGGTGCCAGTCGAAAGCAGTGAATTTAACGTTGCATGCTAAGTACAATAATGGAACCGAAGTAGAGAGAAGACGCTATTTGCTTCTGTTTAAGTCTAATTCAAATAAACTGCCTCCGTTCGGCTGCCGCACCTTATTACATACAAACAAGACAGACGCGGAGGAGTCACTCAAAATCAGGAAAAAGTCAATCGTCTGAGTGACACATGTAATCATAGGGCTGAAGATTGTCCACCCAACTGACGGAGGCACATTGTTTACTGAAAGGCCGGTGGCGTTAAGGAACTCACACTGGGAAGGGGATCATAGTATTCCAATAGGAAACAGATGTGTGTTCTGTCTATACCAAGTGAGATATCATTGTGGAGCCGGAAATACTTGTAGCAACAGGAGTCGATAAGTAAAGGGTGCAGCCTACAGTGACACTAATAAAGAAAACATACGAGACCAAACCAAACGAAATGGCGAGTAAGATGCGGGTGCTGGTGTGAGGGGTGCGGCGATCCGAGGTGCAGTGCATGTTGTACAATAAGCGAACAGCTAGACAGCGAGGCGGTGTTGAGATCCTATGAAACAATTTTTTTTCAATCAAGCATGGGCCAGTGACAGGCGGCGAGATGACGGTAGTTGCAAGCATTCAAATGGAGATCTGTAGCTACCTGTGGATCAACGAGTATTTTCTACCGATCCATCGGAATGATGTGATTACTTACAGGTCTACACCCAGCTGTCCTTGCCAACCCCGATGGCGTCGAAGCTTTTGCCGCTACGAGTGCGCCTCTCTTGGAGTATAGGTACGGCATCCAAATTGATCAACTTCTCGGATGGTGGTGGCGAGCCCTCGACCCATCCCTTCCATCCCTTCTTGACAGCCACTCGCCTTTTCCTCGCTGGGTGGGGCGGTGGCGTCGCAACGGTGGGTTCTGCAGCGTGCGAATCATCGTCGGGAGTGCGGGGACGCTTGGAGGATGTTCTGGATGTCGACGACCAGTCGGACGGGCCCGGAGTAGACCTTGGAGAGGAGGCCATGGGGGGAGGTGTAACGGAGACCGATCGTTGCATTGTGGCGATGTGTATTGTGGGGCGATGGCTCGGTCCACGAGCACGCCAAAAGGAAGAGGGCTGTATGACAGGTGCGCTGGCGGACTGGGTGGGCGGTGGTGGCATGGGTAGAGCGGGGGTGGATCTGGTGGTGGGCTCCGCGGTGGGCTTCTTCTCGAGTGCCTTATCCGCAGCCCTCTTTTTTCTCTCCTTGTCGCGCTCCTTTCTCTCCCGTTTCCTGCTCCTGCGCACACCCTCGTCCTTCTCCACGTCCTTGTATGGTCCGACGCCGTTGAGTAAGCTCGTGAGGACATCCCTGGCGGGACGAAGATCGAAATTGCCCGCGAGAACGGCAGTAGCGGTGCGACGTTGTCGTTTGTATGAGTTGAGTGGAGGGGGATGGTTGGGCAAGACGAGGGACATAACTTGCTGTGGGGGGAGGGAATTAAACAAAAAGCACAGCTGGGGTCGTGTTTGAAGCTCTTATGCTTGTTGTGTATGCTTTACGGCACGTGGATAAGCATCCACAAACAACCTCGTTGATTCCATTAGTAACTATATCGGAACTTGATCATTCTTCCTCTAAAAGAAATCCCACCACCCCTCGTTGTCGCCCTACTACGCATTCAAGATCGTGCCAGACCAGTGTCGTCTAGTCACATTATTCACTGAGGACTGCGCACCGTGTTTGTGTCATCCCAACATAGTGGCTTGGGAACCATCAGGAACTGCCAGCCCGCCTTGTGTCCCAGTTCGCTCAAACCGGAACATTCTTACCCCTTTTTGGTCTCCTTATCCATCTCGATCAATTCAATCCAAATCCACCGAACCGGTTCAACGTTCCTACCCACTCCTCGTCTTCTTCTCCGCTCTCCGATCGGCACTGCCCGTCTCCACTCAGAAGTCTCAGAGTCCCCAGTCAGACCGTCAAAAAAGGTCAGTGACTGGGCATGGTGTCGCGGCGTGGCACTCCCTGATCACTGAGCCACTCGATGCCGCTCGGCGTTATTGCGGATGCCCTATTAACGCGGTCCTCCAATTGCTGCTTACGAGAACAACACTCGTGCTATGCCGCATCCTCACGCGCGAGAGCGATCAGGGCCTGTGCATACAAAAACATGGTATGTAATCATTGTCCACATTGCCTTTTACTTATTTAATGTGTGCTCAGCTTAGTAATAACAACGACACTTGCAGAAATGAAATGATGCTCATTCAGTGTGTATTTTCACCTGCCGAGTAGTACCGATTCCAAGTCCGCCAAGCCGTCCTGATGGACGTCCGAGTAGTGTTGGCTCGGAAGAAAATCGATAGGCGCTACCTACTCGGTCTCCCTGCCAATGCCGGAACCCTTCATGTTGTGACCTAGGTTCGTAAACTCGTGTCAACGAATCACAGCATTTTCCCTCTAAACAGAAATCGTGTTCCGTGGGTTCATTTCGACACCATTGGCTTTACAACCCTGTTTCCGCGTGTATACGTTGGCATGCGATTTCCGCGCTGATTCCAGTGACTCTTGCTTTTGATGCACACCCATAGATGGTTCATACATTTGTTGACAGTGGGTGCACGGTTCTGGACGCTGTTTGGGCGGTTCATGCTGCGCATCAACAGCGCCCGATTTTTCCCCCGTATCTTTCCGCAGATTTTATTATTATAGGTAATAGCGAGGCGGTACGTCTCCAAACCAGGGCGGTTCACTTCCGGGTCGGCGCTTGAGCTTATCCACCGGATCCTATTACACTCACCTTGGCTTCGTACGTCACTCTCGTACGACGGGCAAGCTCCGTAACGAAGACTTTCGTCATATCCGTCTTGACAGGAGAGCCACCCCAAGACACTGCAGGTTTGTGACAATCAATACGGCCCATCAGAGAGTCTACCTCGGTTTCAAGCAACAGCTCCGGCTTCGATACACGAATCTACACATCGACCACTGACTCGCGGACAAACGAGCGAGAAATGACAAGCTGAATCTGGGTATCATTGACATCCTCTTTTGTGGTCCTGAAACGCAGGACATGAAACCCCATCGATCTGCCGCTTGGCTGTCATGCTGTCCCGGACGATATCTCAGATAAGTAATGATAACATGATTATTTAATCTTGGTTGGCTGCGTTATCTGGATTGACTTGTGCCGATGAACGGCACGGCAAACATATTTGGCACTAGATTGACTGTGCCATTTGACATCGACAGAACATTGGCAGACGTAGGCAGGTGCACATGACAGTGCGCTGGCTCGATCAAGGCATAACAGCGTCGCCGGAGTGGAATTGGAGATTTGGGGTACATATCATAGGCCCCGCTTGGACTGTGATTCAGTTCTCCCCATCACGGACTTGGCGCCCGCCAAGTCGGCGTGTGGAGCGCTCCACAACGTTTCCATACGTACGGCATGCGGTGTCGTTTTACAAACCCGAGCACAACCTTGATCCCAGCAGATGCGGATGGCTACGTGGACGTCGTCGGAAACTTGCGCCGCGGGGGCTTAACGGCGAGCCGTATAGGAATATTCGAGAGTCCTTCCCCTCCTCTCCCAACCATTTCAAGTCGCCGGGATAACGTTGCACGTCGATTGGCCCTGTTTTTATCGGACAACGTGGACGAGGGGTCTAAACAACCGGTCGCAGCGGCACCTGGCACCCAAAAATTATTTCTTGCCTAGGACGATATCTATGGGGTTTGTTGAGATTCCAATGATGCCCTGATATATGATGCATGGACTAGACCCAGAACAATGGTACAGGCCGCCGCGAGGTAATCGGACGAACGACGCCGAGGCCCG
Source organism: Lanmaoa pseudosensibilis (assembly GCA_038092875.1). NCBI lineage: Eukaryota > Fungi > Basidiomycota > Agaricomycetes > Boletales > Boletaceae > Lanmaoa > Lanmaoa pseudosensibilis. The sequence goes on along the minus strand of JBBPRF010000489.1, from coordinate 1,443 downwards.
AGGGGCCCGGGCTCGGCTTTAATTCTTCGGTGCGGGACGAGGTATTTCTAATTGCCGCGGAGGGATGGGGGGAAAGGCTCTCTCGTAGGGATGACCAGAGCGGAAGAGGAGTCTCGGCGCTCTGGTTAACCGCGGTGTGAGCGCTGCATACGATTTCGGTTTCTTCTTCCAAGTTCGGCGATTAATCCATGACCGTGAGCCTTGCCGTCGAAATCGGAGACAGCACATGGCGGCTTCACTCGCCCTGCTCGCGAATACTCGACTCGGAAGATGTGACATTGTTACTCGTGCGCCTTGACAGGTCCGAAAGCGCATTCCGAGATTGATCAAGTGTCTAGGAGAATCCACGTCCATCGCGACTTGGTTGATGGAATCTATTTCCCCCCTTTGACGCGGCGCGCATATCGACCTGACACCGCCACAGCGGCCAATCATAAGCACGCGGCGTCGTTGACAAGAGGAGAGAGATGAGATAAAGGATCAGCGGATCGAATCGGCTGGAGTGAACTGATGATCCCAACCTTGGGTCGAACTATCCACCCGCTCGGTGTTGACATACCAATTTTTTGGGGGAGATTTAACCGTGTCGCACAAGCACCATTACAGGAAAGAGTCCCAACGCGCCTCCAACATCCTACCTCGGCCGACGGTCCACCCCGAACACCTGACGTCGGCACTTTGACATCAGTAGACGCATGTAGTATCGGAACGCACGGCAGACGAGTTTGTAGCTATGTTTAGCCGGGTCTAGAGTCACCTTTTTTTGTCGTCCGCCCCGGTGTAAGCCACACAAAAAGGATCACAGACACGACCGACTCCGGCACCTATCCTGATCTGAAAATAGTAAACGTCTCTTACGTTCAACGTCCCCTTCCTCTGCCATAGGAAGAACCCTGCTTGCGTGGATCTAAATCAAAAAAAAAATTAATTAATTAAATTTACTGTAAAAGCTCGTTGAACATGCCTTTGAATGATCGCAAGCACGCATGGCTGTTCTGCTGACCGACCGGCGGTCCGCCACATACTCGATTTGAATCCACCAGATGGGAGCGAGGGACGAACGGGACGAGATTAACGATAAAACCTGTTTTCACCTGTGTAAGAACCCCTTTTCCACGGCGGGGTATCTCGATCTGATTGTCACCGTCACTTCTCCGCGACAGGGTGAGGGTGAGAGATTGTAGCCTCTAGAACGGGGAACGCACCCGGAGACATACTAGTACGTACCTCGGTGTCCTTGTCCCCGAGTGGACGGTTATGGAACCGTCCTGATAGCAAGTCGGTGCGACAGGTTCCACAAGGTCTTGAGAACACCTCACCAGAACCCCCTTTTGTCCAGTGCCAGGCTGAAAAAAAAAAAAAAAAAAAAAATTATCGGTGCGTCAAAAGGAACGAAACCACAAGAAAGTCCCCGACGCGCAAGCGAAGCGAATCGAGACCAAA
>JBBPRF010000488.1:0-22281 GCA_038092875.1 Lanmaoa pseudosensibilis | reverse complement strand
TCTCCCCCTCTTCTTTCCCTCTCTTTACCTATGTGTCTTTCCCCTATTACACTGGAGCATAATTTCTAGCTATAGCAGCCACTTATTGGAGTAGGTCAAAGTCTCATAGAGTGAAGGAAGGTCTCAGTGCTTAAGATCGCAATCACTAAGGCTGGAAGACTAGAAACTACACTTGACTTGCATAGAACTAGCTGAGGAATAGTAGTACAAGGGCAGCATATTTATAGGGATGGTTGCAGAGCATGGACCAAGCAGTGTGCCACAGCAATCTACTGGATAAGGGAGAACAAAGGAAATGCATGAAGGGGATTTCCTTGAAGGAAACAAGGCTGTCCATGAATGGAACAAAAGGATGTGTCTAGGTCTAATACTCTAGGATTAGACTGTCAAAGAAACCATAGATAAAATTTGAATCAAAATAAAGAAGAGAGAAACAGAAAAGGGAGTGGCTCTCCTGGAGCCCATAGGAAAAACTTGTAATATTACCCCCTACATAGGCAGAAAGTGACCTCACTTGTGAAAATTCAATCTCCATTCCTGGTTGGGCATTGATGACTAAGATGTCCAGTTCTCTGACAAAAAATGCATCATTGAGCAGGGCAGGCCTATTGGGTGTGGCCAGGAGTGTTAGTCCCACAATAGGCACACTGATAGAGGGAGCAATGCTGGTAAGAATGACCTAGGTAGTTGCAGGTGAAACAGGTAGGGCCTGGAGGAGGAGATGGAGGAGGGGAAGGAGACTTGACAAGAGAGTATCAGATAGGGGAGTGATGTCCAGGAGGGCAGTGTCCAGAGGATTGGCTTCCCTCATCGTCTGTATTGTTGGCAGTACTAGATGGTTGGGTTCACTCTATGAGACTTTGACCTACTCCAATAAGTGGCTGCTATAGCTAGAAATTATGCTCCAGTGTAATAGGGGAAAGACACATAGGTAAAGAGAGGGAAAGAAGAGGGGGAGAAATTTATACATTTTGTATTTATTCATTAGGTAAAGTGGCCACAATTCCGGCATCAATTTCTATCTGATTTTTGGAGGGGGGGTAAAATGCCCTGGGGAATTGGATGAGAGCTGGATTGGGATGAACAAAGGGAAAACCTGGCCATGCTGGAAAGGGGGAGTCAGGGTTGGGGGGAGCTCTGTCAGGAAGAATGGCTCTGATGGAAGCAGAAGAAGGGATGGTTTCAGTAGAAGGGTCCCAGAAAGCTGGGTCCTGGTTCCATCTGTCAACCAGTGGGTCCCAAGCTGGGAGTTCTTCTTCATTGTTCTTGTTAGTGGTGGGTGGTACCCAGATGTCAGGAGTGGGGAAGGAACATTGGGGGTGAAGCAGATGATGTGGGAATCATTCCATATGATGCAGAGGTAGAAACAACCAATGTGGACTTCAAAGAAGAAATGTTGTTTATAGAGGAAGGTGAGGAATGGGAGGATGGTGAGCAGGATGACAGTGGCAGAGATGGTGTCCATTAGGTGAGGAGGTTATTTCTTGGGAGGGAAGACTTTGGGGTGGCGAAGCTGATAGGCTTGGAGGAGGGGTCTGGCATTTTTGAGGTTTCCTTTGGGCTTCCAGGTGTTTTCAGTGGAAAAGTATCCATTCCACGATACAAGGTATTGCCATCTACTGGGCGAGCCTCTGTGGGAAAGGATGGAAGCAATTTCAAATTCTTCATCTCCATTGATGAGGTCAGGTGGAGAGTTGGTAAAGTTTTTCCCATGCTCAGTTGTTTTCCAATAGAAGGGTAAAAAAGAAGCATGGAACACATCATGAATTTTCCAGGAACTGGGGAGGCGCAGTTGATACACCACAGGGGAGATTATGTGGGAAACTTTGAAGGGTTCTTTCTGTCTAGGGGTGAGCTTTTTTGATGGGTACCTGAGATGGAGATTATGACCTTCTAATCACACTTTATTCCCTACCTTCCATGGGCGGAATTTAGAGGAGATCTGTTCCTTCATTAGGCATTGTGATTTCTCATGGGAGGCAATGGCTTCTGAGTGGGCTTTGGATAGATTGGCAAGGTGTTTTTCTAGAGTGGAAAGGAAGGTTTTTCCTATTGGAGGGTAAGAATGGGGTTCAAAGCCAAGGGTTAGCAAGAATGAGATTTGTCCAGTGGAGGAATGGAGGAGAGAGTTGTGGGAGAACTTGGCCATAGGGAGGAGTTTAGCCCAATGTTCCAGATGTCCATCACAGAAGATGCGAAGGCAAGTTTCTAGTTCCTGATTGACTCATTTGGTTTCTCCATCGATCTGGAGATGATAAGCAGAGGAGAGGGCAAGATCATATTTGAGCAGGCAGGAGAGTTCTTTGGCAAAGGCAGAGGTGAACTGTGGACCTTTGTTGGAGATGAGTTTGTCGTGAAGGCCATAATAATGGAATACATTTTTGAAAAATAATAATGCAACACCTGCTGCATTGATGGTTTTGTAACAAGAATAGAGAATTACCCCCTCTGTAAGGCCATGGTCAACCACAACCATAACTGAGTCATAGTTGTGGAAAAGCGGGAGATCAGTGATCAAATCTACAGAGAGTTGTTGGAAGGGTCTGGATGCTGCAGGGAGGGGGGTGAGTGGTAGGGTGGAAGGGTGAGTGTTCACCTTGTTTGCCTGGCAGGTGGCACAGCCTCTCACAAAGTTACACACAAAGGTGTTTAGGCACGGCCACCAGAAATCCCGTTGTAACAGGTTCTGGTTGTGGAAGATGCCACCATGGCCACAGGCAGCACCTTCATGGATGGATCTGGTGATATCAGTATGCTAGGAGGGTGAAACAAAGAGGCATCCTCAGAAGAAGAGTTTGGAGTCTTCGAAAGACCAATCTTTGAGGGCAGCACAAGGAAAGAGGGATTTTTCCTTGTTTAGTGCATTGAGGGCAGTCAAAACCAGAGGGTCAGAAGGGGAGAAATGGGTGATCTTGTCTAAAATGGCAGTATCAATGGCATTGATGAAGAGGAATTCGGGAAGTAAAGTAATCTTCTGATTGTTTTCAAAGGTATTGATTGGATCTCAGCAGAAAAAGGCATCTGTAGGACCCATTTGGGATTCTGGTGTAGTCTGATAGAGAATATCAAAGTCTTGGAGGAAGAGCATCCAGCACACCTGTCATCTGGATAATTTGTGGAGTTGTTTGAAATAGAAGAGATTCTTGTGATCCATAATCACAGTGACAGGGAAGGAGGTGCCTTGGAGTTAATGTTGCCACTTGTCTAGGACATGGATCACAGCTAGCAGTTCTCTGTGATAAATGTTGTAGTTTTGCTCTGTAGTGGCCAGGGTTTTGAAGAGAAAGGCACAAGGATGTAGGTCTCCATTTTTGTCTTTTTGCATCAGAACTGCCCCAGTGGCAGTCAGGGAGGTGTTAGTCATCACAAAAAAGGGTTTGAGTGTGTCAGGCATAAGGAGTACAGGATGATGGTAAATGCCTATTTGGTGAAGCAGAAGGTGTTTTGTTGTGGGGTTTCCCACTCCCATTTTGCACCTTTCTTTGTGAGATTATGGAGGAATCACATGATATTAGAGAAGTCCAGGATGAATCATCAATAAAAATTGCAAAATCCAATGAAAAATCATACTTCCTTGACTGAGATGGGGGATTTCCAGTTGTTGATGGCTTTCAACTTGGTGGAATCCATTTTTATTTGTCCTTCTCAGATGATCATTCTGAAATACTCTACTTCATCAATGTCAAAGAAACATTTCTCTAGTTTGAGAAAAAGCTTGTGTTTCCTTAGTCTTTGAAGGACCTTATGGGTTCATTCCTGATGGAGGGCTTTGTTTGCAAAGTGGATGAGGATGTCATCCATGTAGATTATGAGCCGTCCTTCAGCTATCATATCGGCAAAGGTGTGGTTCATAAGGGCCTCACAGGTGGATGGGGAGTTACACAGTCCAAAGAACATTACAGTGGGTTCAAAGAGTCCAAAGGGGGTGATAAATGTGACTTTCCATCGATTCTCCAGTTGTATAAGGACATTGTTGTATGTAGCCCCATCTAATGTTCATTTTCATGCAGACCTTCAATCCTTTTAGTCTATCCATGAGGTTGGAAATCAAAGGAAGTGGGTAAGTGTTCTTGACAGTGAAGGAGTTAATGTATTTGGTATGAAGAAGAAAGAAGAGGCTTGTCTGGATTTAGATGGGGAGATTTTTCCTGAGGCGAGGTGTTTGTTCACAAAGGTCTTATAGGCTTTGGTTTCTTTAGGATTTAAGGAGTATGCCTTTGCAACTTTTGGGAGGAAGTCTTTGTTAAGCTCTATGGCGTGATTGATGTTACGATTCACTGGACTACTACTCTTTTTCCTCACTCCTCTAGCTATATGCTGTATCACTACAAGTCACTGGACTTTTGTCCGTATGCCTTCATTTCCTCTTTTGTCTCACATGACTTTGTCCAGTTGGCTAATGCCATTTCTCTCATGTGACTCCACAGTCCACAGTCATGACACCATCGACTGCACATTGATTTTCCAATTCCTTTCATTTGTAATACTAGTGACACATTGTTTCCTCATTAGCCCCTTATATCGTACAATGCGTTAACCCTTTTCCACATCCATTCTTAGTTACCCTTTCTCATGGTCCATGTGTGGATCTCTTACATATAAATACCTAGCCTTCATAGCTGAGATCTCTAGCTTAGACCTCCCTTGTCTTTACCTAGCATCTTTGCAATCAACAAGGTCCTTGATCCTTTGTCTCTCATTCCCTCAAACCCTTGAACTTGAGGATGGTTGGTATTGCCTTTGATGCAACCATACTCTGTGCCTAGTCATTACTGTTGCGAACCTCCACCAGATGACTCACTTTGCCATGTGATCACTTATGTGTCTGTGGAATCCCTTGAACCCTTGAACCTTAGGACCTTCCTATGCCTTCAAGGGCTATGTCCAATCCTACCCAGGTCGAGCATAACAAAAGGTCCAAGCTCTTCTTGACCGGCTACTCCTACATAAGCCGCCACCATTTCCCAACAACTTCCCCCCAATCCCCACTGGCAACCTTGTCACCCCACTCCACCTCCCAACTCTACCTCTGAGGAAAATACCACTGAGGAGGACGACTCTTGCTATGACCTCTTCATCTCCGACCTTATTCTACTCTCATGAGAAGAAATTCTAGAAGACACCCAGCTCTCTCACCAGCTCTCTCACTCACTTTCCATCCCCTGTGAGCCCACTCCCCCATCTCCCACATCCATCCAGCATTCCCCTCTATTCCAACTCTCCCCTCCTCAGCCACCACCACCTAAGAAATCCACCATGTCATTGAAACCCATTGAACTTCGCCTCAGAGCACCTAAGGCCTTCAATGGATCCTATGACTGAGCCATTGAGTGGCTCAACACCATTGAAACCTACCTCTTGGTCAATGTTGATGTGTACAACACTGATGCCAAGAAGGTAGCCTTTGCCCTCTCTCACATGACTGAGGGATTCACACACACTTGGGCTGGAACTTTCTGCCAAAACACCTTGACTTACTTGCCACCCAATCTTGGGATCTTCACTGACTTCAAAACAACTTTTAAGAAAGTGTTTGAACACTACAACACCATTGGCAATGCTGTTGCCTGGCTCTTCACCACCCACATCATCCCCAAAAAGGATGAATCCCACGCCACCACACTGATGAACTATATCTTGGAGTTCAAAAACAAAGTAGCCCTCGCTCAAATCACCAATGAAAATGTCCTCATTCGATACTTTGCCTCTGGAATCCCCACCCCACTCATGACTAAGATCATGGGGATGGACACCATTCCCACTACCATTGACTCTTGGTATGAAAAAGCTGTACATTTTCAGACCCAATGGGATTGCACTCACAAAATTGCCCAGGTTAACAAGAAACCCTCAGGCAGTTATCACTTGTTCTCACCTAGGAACTCCTCCACTTCCACTAAGATCCCGACGCTATGGATGTCAACATGATTAAAATAAGCAAGCTGACTGATGCAGAATACCAGTGTTGCCATAAGGAAGGCCTCTGCTTCCGCTGCCGAAAACCTGGACATATGTTCTTCAAATGCTCTGCTTTTCCCAAGAAACCCAAGAACAAATGCATCAATAAGGTTGAAGAAGAAATACTTCCAAAGCTCGAAGAAGTTGAGGATGATGATGATGATGAAAATGTTCATTGTGTCTCCTTTCTTGCAGATTTTTGAATCAGGGATCTGCTTTGATGCCAGACTCCCCTTCTCCCCATAGTGGTGTAACTGTACCATCTCTTGTAACAAAAGCAATAGAAATCGCTGTTCAAGTCATCGTACCCTCAGACATGCTCAAAGCCATTGACACTCATGCCCTCATTGACAGTGGGGCAAGCATCAACTGTATAGATTGGGATTTCGCCAAGAAGAACTCTTTTCCTATTGAGAAACTCAAGGAACCCCTCTGAGCCTGAAATGCAGACAGCTCTTATAACAGAAGTGGCAACATCCGACATGGCATAACTTTCTTCATCAATATAGAAAGCACTGCCCACTGCATTCTCTTTCACCTCATGTCCCTCAAAGATAACATCATCCTCAAAACTCCTTGGCTTTGCACTGTAAATTCCCAGATCAACTGGGTCAAAAGAACTATTTCCATCATGGAATCCTCCAATCAATCAAAGGAACTCTATTCTTCCCATGTCACTGACATCAAGCAACACAACACCCACTATCAGGTACCACCTCTGGCATCTCCCCACCACATCAACATCTTTGCCACGGAACAGGAGAAACTCTTCTTCTACAATGGATGGAAAGAGAAAAACCAATTCCTTTCCCATGCCATGGACAACCATGCCCTGTACTGAACCATTCAGTTTGGATCTTGCTACACCCCTCTCGGATTGGCTTGAATCACAAGAATTATGCAAGCCACTGAACTTGCTATCTCTGCTGGAAAAGATAAGCCAAAGACCATGCTTCCCCCAGCATACACCAAATTGGCTTCGGTCTTCTCAAAAGAAGCCACTGACCACATTCCCCCCTCTAGACCCTACAACCACAAGATAAACCTTAAAAAAGGTTTCATCCCAAAGATTGGAAAACTCTATCCCTTGACCCCCGAAGAACATACCGCTACCAAATCCTTTCTGGATGAGAACCTTGCCGCCGGAAAAATCTGTCCCTCGAACTCTCCCCAAGCCTCGTCCTTCTTCTTCGTCAAAAAGAAGGACAGTGGACTGCACCCCTGCCAAGATTACCAATATGTCAACAAATACACTGTTTGAGATGCATATCCCTTACTCCTCATCTCTGACCTCATCAATAAGCTGAAAGACGCCAAGGTCTTCACCAAATTCAATGTCCGATGGGGGTATAACAATGTCCACATCAAAGACAGCCATCAATGGAAAGCAGTGTTTGTTACCCACAAAGGACTCTCTGAATCCACAGTAATGTTCTTTGGCCTTTGTAACTCCCCCGCCACCTTCCAGCACTTCATGAATGACTCCTTCCATGATATGATCACCAAGGGATGGCTCATCATTTACATGGATGACCTTTTCATTTTCTCCCCTGACAAGAAAACCCACGAGGAACATACCAAATGTGTTCTTCAACACATGACTGAACTTGACCTCCATCTCAAATTGAAGAAATGTAAATTTGCTACCACCGAGGTCAACTATCTCAGACTCATTGTCAAACCCAGCAAACTCGCCATGGACCCTGTTAAACTTGAGGGCATCTCCTCCTGGCCCGTATCCACAACGGTCAAGGAAGTCTGCTTCTTCCTTGGCTTTGCCAATTTCTATTGTCAGTTCATCTCGAGCTATTCAAATATCACTCATCCCTTAATCAACCTTACTAAGAAATTCCTCCCCTGGTTTTGGACCACCACGTGTCAAAAAGTGTTTCTTACCCTAAAACACCTCTTCCTCTCTGAGCTGGTATTGCATATGCCGAATCTAGCTGCCCCCTTTGCCATTGCCACCAATGCCTCACGGAACACCACCAGAGGAATTCTTCTGCAAGCTGACTCCAATGGAGATTGGCACCCCTGCTTCTACCTCTCACAATTCTTGTCCTCCGCAGAGTGAAATTATGATATCTACGATCGCGAACTCCTTGTGGTTATCCATGCCTTGAAGTTGTGGCGACATTATCTCCATGGATCTCAGTTCCCTGTTCAGGTCTTCACTGATCACAAGAACCTGACATACTTCCACTCCCCACAAGCCCTCAACTGCCACCAAGCCTGCTGGCTTCTCGACCTTGCGGACTTTGATCTCAAGATGATCCACATTCCTGGATCCCATCTCACAGGCCCTGATGCCCTTTCCCGTTGTTGCGATCATTTCCCCACATCTAACCCCAATAATCAGGATGTGACACTCCTTCCCCCCTTTATCTTCGTCCACACCATTGACACTGTCCTCACTGACAAAGTTGCTGCAGCTTCTGCTGGCGACCCCCTTGTCCTTCAGCACCTCCAATCCATCAACAAGGATATCCCTGCCATCTTCCACTTCTGTCTCTCTGACTGGCAGATGGATGGGTTTGTTTTGATGTACAAAGGCCATGTATACATTCCAGACTCCAGGGACTTACACAGGTCTATTCTCTGCTACTGCCATAACCACAAAACAACCAGCCATTCCGGCTTCCTAAAAACCTGACAACTCGTTTCCGCCGAATTCTGGTGGCCTGGCCTTGCCAGCCATGTCCACTGCTATGTCGAAGGCTGTGCTATGTGCCAGCAAAACAAATCCAAGACTCATCCCACGGTACCCCCACTTACACCAATTAAATCCTCCACCTCGCATCCTTTCCAGCAGATCTCATGTGATCTCATCACTGATCTCCCTATGTCCTCTTCTTTTGATTCCCTCCTGGTCATGGTAGACCATGGGCTTACTAAGGGGGTGATTCTCTGCCCCATGAAGAAATCCATTACCACTGAGGGTGTAGCATCCCTATTTTTTCACAAAGTCTACCTTTGCTTCGGACTTTACCACAAAGTCATCTCTGACCAAGGCCCACAATTTGCCTCTGCCTTTGCAAAAGAACTCAGCTGAATCCTAAACTATGATCTCTCCCTCTCCACAGCCTACCATCCTCAAACCAATGGTGAAACTGAACGAGTCAACCAGGAAATTGAAACATATCTCCACATCTTCTATGGAAATAACCCTGGTTCCTGGGCAGACAACATTTCCCATGCCAAATTTGCTCACAATCACCGCCCCCACTCCATCATGAGTCAATTCCCATTCTATCTCATGATGGGATATGAACCCCATGCCCTTCCCTTGGTGATCGCCGAATCTTCTCTTCCTCACAGTAGAATCCCATTTGAAATCCCTGACCACCACTCAAGATGAAGCTCTTGCATCCCACAAACTTGCCTGCCAAACCATGGCCACTTGAACTCATCAGAAATTCACCCCATTCAAGAACGGAGACAAAGTGTGGCTTGAAGCCTGTAACCTCAAACACTCTGTCATTAATCCCAAGTTCACCCCTAAACATGAAGGACCGTTCACCATCATGAAGGTCCTATTTCCAATCACCTATAAACTTTGAATCCCCATGACGTAGAAGATCCACCTGGTCTTCCATGCTTCCCTCTTATCACCCTATCACGAAAACCCCGTCCATGGTCTGAACTTCCCAAGACCACCACCTGACCTTATTGCTGGTGAAGAAGAATATGAAATTGACCAGATCTTATGCCACTGCAGAATTCCTCGATCCTGCTCCTTTCTGATCTGATGGAAGGGGTACACTGTGGAAGATGACTTTTGGGTTCCTGAACAGGATTTGAAAAATGCTGGCTCTGCCCTAAAAGCTTATAAAAAGCTTCACCCTTCAGTCTTTCCCCCCATCTGCTCTTAAACCAGCACTTCCACCACCAGTCTTCAAATGGCCATTGAATACTCCCCTTTTATCTCCATTTCGACTGTCTCATCTGTCACTGCATCCACCCCACTCCAGAATGTCTCTTCTATTGAAGTGAATGCAACCCTTCTCAGCCCTCCATCTTCTTACCACAGCTCTCCTCCTCCCTCTGATCAAGCTTACTCTCCTACTTCATCCCTGGATCTTAATACCAACATTCCAGCTGCTGAGCAACTCTCTCCTACTGCTCCTACTCCTCTTATACCAGTATCTATCACTACTTTACAGGATGCTGTCATCTCCATAGATATTCCTTTGTTCACCAATTGCCTTCACGAAGATCCCCCTTCCGGTGAAGATATTGTTCTCCTTTCCCTCCTTCTTCACAATTCATGAATCACTTTCCACATTGATCATTTTATTGAAGTCAGCTCTCCCCTCCACGCACTCTATGGTGCTTATCTACAGAATGAAACTATTCTAATGCATGCCAATATCCCTTCCTCCCATGCTGAAGTAACCCTTCATGACTGACTCATCCTCAATGATGCTCATGACATCCAAGCCCAGCTATACATTGCCATGTACCAGCTGGATATGCTCCCTTTCCTGGTTGATATCGACCAATACCTCCTAGATCTTGCCATCCACATCTGTTCTCTCACTGAGGATCTTGCCACTCTCATCTCTGCCCGAGAACAAGCTGCTGCTATCTCAGCAGGCCACGAGGCCCCCATCCACGTTGGCTGTCATCTTCCCATCTCCAATCCACGCATACCCATGCGTTCTGCCACCATCCCAGAGGAAGAAGAACCCTTGGTCGAAAGCATTGACCCTGCATACTTAGAATGCGAACCAAAGACACCATCTGCATCATCCTCCCCCCTTAGCAAATACACTACAGAAGCCTTGCATCCTATTGAAACCCGCAACTTCCAAGGCAACCCACTTCCTTCTTCTGATCCATGCTATCCCCAAGCATGCTTCCAATGCTGCCACCTCAGACATATGAAACGGGACTGCCCCACATACTCCTGCCCCTTCTGTTTAGACTTCGCCCCTGGCCACAACCAAACTCAGTGCCAGAGCTATTGGTGCTTCCAATGTGGACGACGGGCACCTAGACACCATGTGGATGTCTGTATCTGGCATTGTTGAGACCACACCACCCCTTCCTCCTCCTCTTCATCACACTGGTCCTTTCACCCCTGCTCACGAACCCCTTCCACCAGTTTCCAAGGATTCCACAGATCCCATCGCTCATCAGGACACTCTCATCCTATTTCTATCCCTCTGCCTATCAAGACTGAGCATCTCGACAATGTCTATGTGGACAACGACCCCTTTGATGATGTCACCTAGGCTAACATGACAGGTTCCCCATGAAAGGTCTCAGTGGGACTTTGACCGCACTGAGGGGGTAATGTTACAATTCACCAGACTACTACTCTTTTTCCTTACTCCTCTAGCTATATGCTATATCACTATGAGTTGCTTGACTCTTGTCCATACACCTTCATTTCCTCTTTCATCTCATGTGACTTTGTCCAGTTGGCTAATATCGTTTCTCTCACATGACTCCACAGTCCACAGTCATGACACCATTGACTGCGCATTGATTTTCCAATTCCTTTCATTTGTAATACTAGTGACATGTTGTTTCCCCACTGGCCCCTCATATTGTACAATGCGTTAACCCTTTTCCACATCCATTCTTAGTTACCCTTTCTCATGGTCTGTGCGCGGATCTCTTACATATAAATACCTAGCCTTCACAGCCGAGATCTCTAGCTTAGACCTCCCTTGTCTTTACCTAGCATCTTTGCAATTAACAAGGTCCTTGATCCTTTGTCTCTCATCCCCTCAAATCCTTGAACCTGAGGATGGTCAGTATTGCCTTTGACACAACTGTACTCTGTGCCTAGTCACTACTGTTGCAAACCTCTGCCAGACAACTCACTTTGCCACATGATCACTTATGTGTCCATGGAATCCCTTGAACTCTTGAACCTTAGGACCTCCCTACATCTTCAAGGGCTATGTCCGATCCTACCTGGATCGAGTGTAACAGTCAGGGTCTCTTTTTCTTCCTTGAAGTAGGTTTTAAAAACTTTGAGGACATCTTCTTTAGGGATTTTCCTGTCATCCAGTTCCTTCATATAGGAGTTGATGAGGGAGGTCATTGCTGCTCTGACCTGGGTGGTAGGCTTGGTGGATGGAGAAGTGGTGAAGGTGAATGGTTTGTTGGAGCAGAAATGGTGGTTGATGGTCCTACAACCTACTTTGTGACAGATAAAGCAGTAGTTTTCTCTGATATGTCTGGCTCTTTCTATAGGGAAGAGTTGGACTGTGTCAACATCCATGGCATTTGGGTCTCTGTGAGAGGAGGATGAGTGGAAGAAGGGAAGGAAGGACCTTTTGTTTTGAAGGTTGGAAATGCAGCAGAAGTTGACATGGAACTGGATGGCTTTGGCAATCCAATCTCTGAAGATGGATGGAACAGTCTTCATGGAGAGGATGTATTCAGAGAGTTTAGAGTCTAGGCCTCAGATGAACCATTTAATAAAGGTGTTTTTGTCTTTGAAGCCTGTCTTTGCTGCTAAAAGTTGGAATTTGGAGATGTACTCCTTGAACCCATTCTTTTTGTCTTGATAGTTTTGTTTTAGGTTCCCTAATTCAATCCTTGCTTTGGCCACTACATTATAGGGGAAGAAGGTCGTTTGGAAGTCCTCCACCATTTTGGTAAAGGTTTTATCTTCTTCTTTGATCTTGTTGTCAGTGAGCCTCAAGTACCATCCCTTGAAGAAGCCTCTTCCTCATCCCTTGCTTATCTTACTCAGGGATATAAGAAGTTTGGTGTTGTCGCTGTAGAGAGGTTCATTCATTTTTAGGTAGGCCACCATGGCCAAGATTCATCTGGAGGCATCATTTGGGTTGCCAGAGAAATCATCAGGGAGATCAGCCTTTAGCTCAGTTTTTCTAGTTGGGACATCAGTCATTTCTATGTCAACTGGCATGGGGGTAGTTGCTTGGGAGGTGTCAAAGAGATCCTGAACCTCATCTCTGGGTAGCTCTGTTTCTGTGGGAAAATCTTCTAGGGGTGGCTCAGGCAAATCTACATAATAGCCTCTTCTGCCAACTTTGGAAATACTGGGCAAAGTTTTGTACTGTTGAGAATCTGGTATCCTATTTCTGATCTTCTATTATATAACCAGATTCTAGGCCTAATCACATGACATTATCATGTGACATATTCTAGACCATAACATCATAGGTCAGATGATGTTTCAGTCTTATGCTATTCATATTACACTATAGATAAGAAGTAGTGCTCTACTGATAAGAACTATTATTCCTATTGGATACTATTCTTACTATCTCACTTTATCTTTCCTTTTGTTCTATAATGTTCTATCACATTCTATGATATACCTTATATAGGTACTATACAGTACACAGGTACAAACATGTTTCACATCCACATCAGAAGCACAGCTACTAAGCTTTACTCTTGACTATCAACCAACTACCCTTATACTTGGTGAGCCTCCCATCAAGTGTTCATCCCCTTCTTGTCCCTGTGCTATTGGAAGTCTTTACTTCCAATATGTGCTTCTGCTAGATAGCAGGAGCATCTAGGACAAGCTAGTTCTCTTGTTATGCTAGAGTGTAATTTCTAGCTATAGCAACCATTTATTGGAGTAGGTTGAAGTCTCATAGAGTGAAGGGAGGTTTTAGCACTTAAGATCACAATCACTAAGGCTGAAAAACTAGAAACTACACTTGGATTGTGTAAAACTAGCTGAGGAATAGTAGTACAAGGGCAGCATATTTATAGGAATGGCTGTGAAGCATGGACCAAGCAATGTGCCACAGCAATCTACTGGATAAGGGGAAACAAAGGAAATGTGCAAAGGAGATTTCCTTGCAGGGAATGAGGCTGTCCATGAACAGAACAAAAGGACGCATCTAAATCTAATACTTGAGGATTAGACTGTCAAAGAAATTGTAGGTGAAATCTGAATCAAGATGAAGAAGGCAAAAACAGAAAGGGGAGCAGCTCTCCTGGAGCCTGTAGGAAAAACTTGTAACATCCCCCATCTTTCTCCTCCTATGTCTCAACCCCATTTCTTTTGTTCTCTCCTTCTTTCTTTTACTCCTCTGCAGAGGCACATCCTTTTTGCCTCTCTATTGGACAATCCAGCAGTTACTGTAAACCTCCCCACCTACCCACCATATGTGTTGGAACATCAGCAGCTAGTGCATGTCTACCTCACCATTTCCTCCCTCCATTTTTATCTCCATAGACTTTTTTATCAATAGCGAAACAATTTTACACTTGCAGCTGCCACACTCCAAGACCTAGAAGAGTTGCATGCTAGCATCCTTGATCTTCTTAACAAGGCAGGGTTTATATTCATTGTCCTTGCCATGATCTACTCCCTTTATAAAGATGTCCTTACCTCCCTCACTAACTGTTACGCTGGAGTGTAGCTTCTAGCTATAGCGACCACTTATAGGAGTAGGTCAAAGTCTCATAGAGTGAGTAGGAGTCTCAGCACTTAAGATTGCAATCAATAAGGCTGGAAGACTAGAAACTACACTGGATTGTGTAGAACTAGCTGAGGGATAATAGTACAAGGGCAGCATATTTATAGGGTCAGCTGTGGAGCATGGACCAGGTGGTGTGCCACAGCAAACTACTGGAAGGGGAAATGAAGGGAGTCCACGAAGGGGAACTCCCTTTAAAAGAAAGAGGCTGTCTGTTTGAAGAGTTTTAGAGGAGAAATCAGTATTCAAGAACCAAGCTATCAAAAAGGTTATAGGTGAAGTCCAAGTTGAGTCACATAAGAAAGAAACAAAAAGAGGAATGGTCCTCATTGACGCCAAAGGGAAAGTTTGTAACACTAACCCCATTGCTGCAGAATGAGACTTCTTCTTCCAAGTCTCTTCTCCCCAATCATCTACCACTACCAATGATGCAGATGATAAGGGAAGCCAATCCTCTGGATGCTTCCCTCCTGGACATCACTCCCCTATCTGACACCCTCTTGTCGAGTCTCCTTTCCCTTTTTCATCTCCTTCTCCAGGTCCTACCTGTTTTGCCTGCAACAACCCAGGTCATTCTTACCAGCATTGCTTCCTCTATTGGTGTGCCCTTTGTGGGACTAATACTCCTGGCCACACCCAATGGGCCTATCCTGCTTGATGATGCATTTTTTGTCAGAGAACTGGACATCTTAGTCATTGATGCCTGACCAGGAATGGAGATTGAATTTTCACAAGTGAGGTCACTTCCCACCTATGTGGAGGGTAATGTTACAAGTTTTCCCTATGGCCTCCAGGAGAGCCACTCCCCTTTTTGTTTCTCCCTTCTTTATCTTGACTCAGATTTCACCCACAATTCCCTTGATAGTCTAGTCCTCAAGTATTAAACCTAGACACGTCCTTTTGTTCCACTCATGGACAGCCTTGTTTCTTTCAAGGAAATCTCCTTCACATTTTTCCTTTGTTCCCCCTTATCCAGCAGATTGCTGTGGCACACCACTTGGTCCATGCTCTGCAGCCATCCCTATAAATATGCTGTCCTTGTACTGCTATTCCTCAGCTAGTTCTACACAATCCAAGTGTAGTTTCTAGTCTTCCAGCCTTATTGATTGTGATCTTAAGCGCTAAAACCTCCCTTCACTCTATGAGACTTTGACCTACTCCAATAAGTGGTCACTATAGCTAGAAATTACACTCTAGCATAATAGAATTTATCCAGCTTTTTAAGCCCTATGAAAACACAATGGAATTGTTACACGAAGCGTATGACTATGGGAATACTCCTAAAGTGTAGCACTAGACAGGCAATACTCATGAAGAGACCGATGTCCACTAGCCTACAGGGATAAGGAGTTCAGAGGACAAGGGAAGTCAAGTGAGGATCGACTTAGGACACAAGGTTCAAGGTGGTTCAAGATAACACTTGTATTGTGTAGATCAAGAATGGGGAATACAAGTATACAAAGTATGGTTTATATAGCATGGACCAGTGTGCACGGACCAAGAGATAAGAAAGACAGAAGTAGAAAAGAAGGTCATAGAAGTAGATGGAACGTGGGGGAAACTAACCATTGTGGGAGAAACAGTGGAGGAGATATAAGTCCAATGATAAGGTCAATGGAAAAGACGGAAGAAATATGGAGAGGCAGTGTTTGTGGGTAAAAGGTAAGCAGCATAAGGTCAGCTAGGGGTACCTCACCAAGTTGTGCGAGTACCGCATATAAGGAAAAGTAGGACGCAAGAAGAAAGTAGGAAAATTGTAACATTATTCCCGTTGAACAATTGAGCCCCTGGCTCAAGAATCAGACCTCCTATCCTCCAAAACTCAGACTCCTGGGAGTGAAGGTCCTCCATAGATTGCCAGCGACTGAGAGGCGGATAGACATTCATGTGGACAGTCACGAATGAGGTGACCAGGTGAATTACAAACTCCACAGTTGCAATGGGGGCAGAATCTGTTAGTATGGCCCCAGTTGTGACAATAGTCGCATCTCTGTACAAGACAAGATCAGGCAGGATGGCCTGGGGCCAGGACATTGCAGTGGGGGCAGTGGTATTTAGTGCATTCGAAGTGATAGTGACCCAAGCGATGGCAATGGTGGCGCTTTGTGGAGGGCAAGGATGGTCTGAGTTGAACACAGTCAGGTATTGGTAAGACTTGAAATGGCAAGGAGAGAGTGCAATGTCCATCAAGCTGATATACTTGGGGTTCTTCCTGCAGAATGGGGATGGTATCAGTTGCGCGAGGAGCAGCATCAGGTTCTGAGACATCATCTTGTTTGTCATCGTCAGAGGCGACGAGGGTTGGAGTGGCAGAAGGAGGGGGAGAAGAAAGCCTGGCAGCTAGAGGAGGGGCAGGGGCTGGGAAAGGAAGGGATTCTTGTTCCAGGGTAAGGCGAATTGAAGAGTTGGTAGGGCTAAGGATATCATTCAATCATTGTATGTACAGGTCGTGCTGGTCCTGGAGAAGGGAAAGGTATATACGACGGAAGGTGGGATAGATGACAGGAGAGGGAATGGCGGTGATGAACGTTCCAAAACCATGACCATGGAGAGCATTGATGAGATGATGAAAGACATCACCTAAAGCAAAGCAAAGGGCGGCATCTGGAGATTCCACTGCATTGATCAATAGTTGGGTTCTGGAGGCTCCATGGTAGGCACGGATGAGGTCTTGACTGACAGTGTCTTCACGGAAGAGGGGGTCTTCTTCAATGCTTCTGAGGATCACGGGAGAGTCTAGGACTGCGGCGTAAAGTGAGTGGACCCCATGTGTGGGCAAGAGTGAAGGATACACATGTCTCAAATGCAAGGAAGACGATAGGTTGGATGATGAAGATAAGGGGGATGAGGCGATGGAGAGGATAGGGACGACATGGTGGAGGATATCAATGCAGAAGAAGAGCATACAATGGAGCTTGGGTTCAGGCAGGAGATACTCACGGAGAGACCGTCGACTGACTGATGACCCAACTCAAAGGTGGTGCTTTCATTTATAAGCTGTGAGGATGGTGGGAGCATGGTGGAGATTAGACTCTGGTTCCCAGGTATTTTCAGACAATGGGTAGCCTTTCCATGCAGTCAGGTACTTGCGATATAATCGGGGACCTTTGTGGGCTGTGATCACTTCGACTTCCCATTCTTCCTCATTATCTATGATGTCAGGAGGTGGAGATGGGAAAGCTGGACCATATGCTTTGCTAGTGCAATAAGGAGATAGAAGCAAGGCGTGGAAAACGTCGTATATTTTCCATGTGGGTGAAAGGCATAGTTGATAAGTTAAAGGGGAAAGGACGTGGAGGATTTCAAAGGGACCATGGCGTTTTGGGGCAAGTTTCCATGAGGGGTAGGTAAGGTGGAGATGAGTGGCTTCGAGCCACACCTTATCTCCTACTTTCCACAATGTAAATCGGCTGGTCGTTCGGGTTGACATGAGCTTTCAAGCCGACTCATGGGCTGCTAAAGCTTCTTTTCGGGCTTCGTCAAGGGTGGAGAGTTGTGCTTCTAGGGCTGGGAGGAAGGTCTTACCCAGGGGTGGGTATGAGCATGGGTTGTAACCATAGAGTAAAGAGAAAGGAGACTTCTTTGTTGACATATGAGGGGTGGAATTATGATGGAATTTCGTGGCTGTTAGGGTTTCAGCCCAGGAAGAGGGGCTATTGGCACAGAAGATCTGGAGATAAGTCTCTAGTTCTTGATTGGTCCACTCTATTTGGCCGTCTGTCTGTGGGTGATAGGTTGTTGAGAGGCAAACATCATATTTTAGGAGGCGAGCGAGTTCTCTTGCGAAGGCGGGGGCAAACTGGGGGCCTCTATCTGAGATGATGGTATCATGTAAACTGAAGTGCTTGAAGACATTGTGGAAGAAAAGGTTTGCCACTCCTGCTGCATCAATAGTCTTTGAGCACGGAATGAGGATTACCCCCTTCGTAAGGCCATGGTTGACCATGACCAGGATAGAGTTGTGACCGGAGGAGGGGGGGAGATTGGTGATGAGATCCATTGATAGCTGTTTGAAAGGCAAGGCTGTAGATGAGGGGATAGAGGAGAGTGGAGGAATGGTAGGATGGGTGTTGACCTTGTTTTGCTGGCATGTGGCACAACCATTGATGAAGTGCTTGACAAAGGAAGAAAGGCCCAGCCACCAGAAGTCGCGTTCAAGGATAGACTTAGTATGGAACACGCCCATATGACCAGAGAGGGGTGAGGAATGAATAGAATGGAGTAACACTGCATGGGCAGGAGGCAGGACATACATGCGCTTTCGGAAATATAGGTGGCCATTATCGAAGGACCAGTCCTTGAGGGAGGAATGAGTGAACAGGGGGGAGCCTTCATCAAGGGCTGCAAGGGCTTTCAAAACGAATGGATCTGAGGAAGAGGAAGATTGAATATGACACATGAGGGACAGATCGAGTGCATTGAGAACAATTGGGTCTGGCACAATGGAAAAGTCAGCATTGTCTGCAGAAGTATTGACATCATCCCATCTAGAGAGAGCGTCAGCAGGGCCCATCTGGGAACCCAGAGTGACAGCCCAGACAATATCAAAGTTCTGGAGGAAGAGGGCCCATTGAGCCTGTCTGTGGGAGAGTTTATGGGGATCACAGATGTAAGAGAGATTTTTATGGTCAGTGATGATGGTGACTGGATGCAAGGTTCCTTGAATGTAATGTTTCCATTCAGCCAAGGTGTAAATGACCACAAGGAGTTCCCAATCATATATATCATAGTTGCGTTCAGCGGGGGAGAATGTCTTGGAGAAGTAAGTGCAGGGATGCTTGTCTCCATTGGCATCACACTGCATGAGGACAGCACCTGCGGCTAGGAGGGAGGCATCTGTCATGAGGTGGAAGGGTTTGGATACATCTGGGATTGCAATGACTGGGGTGGAAGCAAAGATATTGTGGAGGTGGTCAAACACTTGTTGTTGTAAGGGGGACCATACCCAAGGTTGGTCTTTGCAGGTAAGGAGAGTGAGGGGGGCAACGATATTGGAGTAGTTTGGGATGAACTTTCTATAGAAGTTTGTAAACCCGAGGAATGAGTGAACCCCCTTGACAGAGGTGGGAGGCTTCCAGTCCTTGATGGCAGTGACCTTCTTTGGGTCCATGCAGATAATTCCTTGGCTGATGATCATTCCCAGGTACCTCATAGTTGGTTGGTCGAAGGAACACTTTGATATCTTCAGGGATAGGCCATGTTCTTGTAGGCATTGAAGAACGCAGCACATCCGCTCATGATGAAGGGAAAGTGAGCTGTTTGTTGTGATTCCGAGGTCATCCATGTAGATCTTGAGCCAGCGTTCTGCTAGCATGTCTACAAAGATATGGTTCATGAACTCCTGAAATGTGGCAGGTGCGTTGCAAAAACCGAAGAACATGATCGTAGGTTCAAAGAGGCCAAAGGGAGTGATGAAGGTGGCCTTCCATTGATCTTCCTCCCAGATATGTATGTTGTTATATCCCCATCGGACATTGAACTTGGTGAAGTGGGTGGTGTTCTTCATGTCATTGATGAGTTCTGGGATGAGGGGGAGAGGGTAGGTGTTTCGGATGGTGTGGGAGTTAAGGTATCAGTAGTCCTGGACTGGGCAAAGTGAACCATCTTCCTTT
This sequence comes from Lanmaoa pseudosensibilis, assembly GCA_038092875.1. Taxonomy (NCBI): domain Eukaryota; kingdom Fungi; phylum Basidiomycota; class Agaricomycetes; order Boletales; family Boletaceae; genus Lanmaoa; species Lanmaoa pseudosensibilis. The sequence continues at coordinate 2,285 of JBBPRF010000488.1, read as the reverse complement.
TTGACAAAGAAGAGTGACGAGGCTTGGGGAGAATGGGAAGGAATGATTCAACCTGTTTTCAAGTGTTCTTCAATCATCTTACGACATTCCTCTTTTTCCATGGGGTTAAGTGGGTAAACCTTGGTGACTTTTGGGATGAATGAGTCCTTGAGTTCAATCTTGTGATCAAAGGAATGGTGTGGTGGAAGCTTCTCAAAAAGGGTTTCAGAAAAGACATCTGCATAATCCTTGCAGAAATCTGGGATGGTGTCCTTGGTCAGCTTATTGGTTTCCATGGATTGTATTTCTTCACCAGAGGTTCCTTTCGAGGGAGGATACTCACAAAGAGACCTCTCAACCCCTTGGGGATACCTTTGGAGGAGAAGTCCAGCAATTTCGAGATCCAGATCAGCCAAGTACCAGTGCGAGTTATAGTTGTTATCCAGGCTTTTTACGGTGATTGAATAAGTTTTCCAGTTGATGGTTGGGTTCCATTTTTGAAGCCAGGGCATTCCTAGGATAATCTGAGGGCGACTAAGGCGAGTAACCATGAGCCTGTTGTTGTCCAAGAATCTTTGCGAATAGAGGGGAACTTGGGCGTTCCATTTGATGGTACCTTTCCGGTTTTCAGTTCCGTCAATGTTGTAGGCAATGAGTGGGTTATCTAGCTTGGAGAGTTTGAATCCCGCTGAGAGAAGGTGAGAGTCGATGAAGTTCCCTGTGGCTCCTAAGTCGATGAGAGTGGAGGTTTCAATGGTTTTAGAGGTTCCTTGTAGTGTAACTGGGAGATGAATAGTTCTTTCATTCTGGGGGGCTACAAGTACATTATCTATGTTAAGGAGAGAAGACGTCAGGGCGACTCTTCTTTTTAAAAATCCTTTGCCTTCTGAATGTGCTCCAGGGGTACTGTGATAGAAGCTATCTCCTCTGATGGCTCCTCATAACACATCTTGAGTATGGACAGAATCTCTGTCTCTTCCTTCCCTGAAGTTTTGAGCAAATTGACATACTCATCTAGTTGTGAGTGAGGTGGTGGGGTCTCCTTGGTAGTAGAGGTGCGGATATGTTGTGGGTTCCTTGGAGGTGGCTTCAAAGGGAACTTAGAGCAGTTCATGCTGTTATGTCCTACTTGGCGGTAGCGGAAGCAACAACCTTCCTTGATGCAATGAGTGTGTTCGACTGGGGTGAGCTTTTTGATTGTGACAGTAGCATCAATATCCATGGCATTGGGGTCCCTTTCCGAGGTGCGGGTGAAGGATGAGGGGGTGAAGCGTCCCTTCTTCAAGGCGAGAATGCGCATTTTCTGACCATGGAAGGTTTTAGCATGTTTGATCCATTTGTCAATAGTGGTGGGGATCGAGGACATGGAGAGGATCATGGTGGCAAGTCATTGGTCTAGGCCAAGTGAAAACTGGTCAATGAGAGTGATGTTATCTGTGATGCCTGCTTTGGCAGCAAGGTTCTGAAAGTCGGTGATATACTGTTGGAAACCATCATCGGTGGTTCCATCAGTGGAGCAGGAGGACTTCTGGGTGAGCTTGGTGATCTCAAGGCGGGCGGTGGCTTTGGTGTCAAAGGGGTAGAATGTGGACTCAAAGTTGGAGCAAAAGTCTAAAAATGTCTTGCCTGTGGTGATGGATTGATCCACCATCTTATTGTACCACATCTTAGCAAAGTTGGCTCCTCAACCCTTGCTCATCTTGTTGAGAGTCATCATGATCTTGTTGTTGTCAGAGGTATACAGGGACTGGTTCAAGGTGAAGTAGGCCTTCATAGCCTTGATCCATCTGGACGCATTGGCAGGTTTGCCTAAGAAGTCAGTGGGAAGAGCAGCTTTAAGCTCGGGTACCTTGGACATGGTGGGGGCTGGGGTCATGGGTGGGGGCTGGGGTAAGGAAGCTCCTAAAGCGAAGGAGGGTACATAGTTTCATTGGATGATGCTGGGGATACTGGGGATCGCTGGAAGTTGTGATGACGCTTGCTGTGGGGTACTAGGAGTGGTGTCATCTCCAAGCTCAATGTCTTTGTCCTTTTCAGGAGGAGGTGCTATGGGTTGATGTTCTCAATGTCCAAAGCAACTCATGGTGATAATGGTGGGGGCCCTTCACCTGGAAAGGTGGGGCTGAAGAGATTCTTGATCTTTTGTTACGTGAAGTGTATGACTATGGGAATACTCCTAAAGAGTAGCACTAGACAGGTAATACTCACAAAGAGACCGATGTCCACTAGCCTACAGGGATAAGGAGTTCAGAGGACAAGGGAAGTCAAGTGAGGATCGACTTAGGACACAAGGTTCAAGGTGGTTC
>JBBPRF010000487.1:0-22393 GCA_038092875.1 Lanmaoa pseudosensibilis | reverse complement strand
AACATTGACTCTGAGGATGCTGGCACCCAAGTGGAACTCCCAGAAGGTGTGAACATCGACTTTCCCTGGAAAGAAGGGACGGAAGATCTGTAGACCCCATCCGCCTCGTCCTCCCCTCTCGATGTTCATGCTCAAGAAGTGTTACATTGTATAGAGACCCGCAACTTTCACCCCTCACCCCTCGCTCCATCCAATCCACAATACCCCCTAGCATGCTTTCAATGCTGGAGCCTCAGACACATGAAACAGGACTGTCCCGCCTACAATTGCCCCTTCTGTCTTGCCTTCGCCCCAGGCCATAACCAAACTCAATGCCAAAACTACTGGTGCTCCCAATGCGGACGGTGAGCCCCCAGCCACCATGCAGACGTATGCATCTGGCGTCATCGTGACCACGCCACACCATCTTCTTCCTCTTCCTCTTCTTCACACTGGTCCTTTCGCTCCCGCACACGGACCTCCTCCAACAGCTCCCGGGGGTCAAACAGATCTCATCACTCGTCAGGATGCTCTCGTTCTATCCTTATCCCTCCACCTATCAAGACTGAGCATCTCGACGACGTCTACATAGACAACGACCCCTTTGATGATGTGGCCTATGCCAACATGACGGGTTCTCCATGAATCAGTCTCAGTGGGACTTCAACGGTAACGAGGGGGTAATGTTACGATTCATCCTGGACTACCTTTTTCTTTCTAATCTTCATTAGCTATATGCTGTATTCATACAAGTCGTTTGTTCGACTCCCGCCTTGTACGCTTTTCTTTCGCTTTGCCTCACGTGACCTTATCCAGTCGGCTACGGCCGTTTCCATCACGTGACCCCACAATCCGCAGTCATGACGCCATTGACTGTGCATTCCATTTCCAATCTTCTATTTGTAATTCTAATGACGTGTCGTCTTCTCATTGGCTACAGCTATCGTACGACACGCCACCCCTTTTCCACTTACCATACTTAGCTCTCTTTTCTCATGGTCTGTGCGCGGACTCCTTATGTATAAATACCTGTGCTCTCGCAGCAGGGAACGCTAGCTTAGACCTCCCTTGTCTTACCTAGTAACCTCTGCAATCGACAAGGTCCTTGTACCTTCGTTCCTTCGTTCCCTGTCTCTTTGTGCCCACTACGCGTTCGTCCTTACGACCGTAGATCCTTTGAACCCGAGGATGGTCGGTATTGCCTTAGCGCATCCATACTCCGTGCCTACATCGTCACTTTGTGCCCGATTACTGGACAACTCACTTCGCCACTTGGTCACGTCACATGCCAATGGATTCCCTTGCACCACGTGATCGCTTACGCGTCTGTGGAATACACCTGAACCCCCGACACTTAGGACCTCCCTACGCCTTCAAGGGCTACGTCCGATCCTACCCGGGTCGAGCATAACAGTTTTAATCTCCATCTCCTTCACACCTTATCTATTCTCACACTTATTTCTGTTCCTTATCTCACGCTGTCATTCACACAAACGCTTCTTTCATCATACTATACTTAGTAAATTATCTCACACACTGCATGGTCTGTGCACAATCCTGTAACATATATAAGCTAGACACATACGACTGGATTACCCAGTCTAATCCACTTTGTTTACCATCTCTGGTCATTGTCTGGTGTACATCCACCTTGTAGGCCGGTGTTGAACGTGGGTGAAAGCTCCACAATCCTTTGTGCCAGAAGCTGTGTACTCTGAAAGACGTGTTCCCGAGCCTTGTGGATTATTGTTCGCAGTAGTTCATAACACCAATCCAGTCACTATTGTCAAAATCTAGTAGAGACTAGAGCTGTAGTACATGAGTTTAGGAGTAAATATTAAGTAAGAAATAACTCACTTCAGCTGCTGCTTAAGATGGGCAAGAACAACTGAGGTGCTTATGGATGTAGAAAGAATATAAGTGGTATGTGGTGGAGGCACACTCATACCTCAATAAGTGTCAGGGAAGAGGCATTACCAAATGTATAGTAACAGATATGTAAAAAACATTACTGAGCAATAGTGTTATACTGTAAAAGGCCTGGAAGTCAAAGTTCCAGAAGTGATTCCAGTAATTCTGAGTCTGGAAGAGTGGAAAGCAATTCCAGAAGTGGTTCTGGTGGTTCTGAGTCCAGAAGAGCACAGGAAAATTCTGGAAGTGGTTTTGGAATGGAAGGCTTTCATCCCAAGTGTTCCGGAAGAGTCAGAGCCTCAGAGGCAGGTATTTTGTCAACTATTCCTCTTGATCCCAATGTAAAACTCAAATCTCAAGAGTCCCATGACAAATCATCCCCCATAAATAGTAATTATGTGTCATTAATGGGATTGCTAATGTATGCTGCAATAGGCATGCATCCCAATACTGCATTCGTGACTAGTAAACTATGCTCATTCAATGCAAATCCAAATTTAATACATTGGATGGCAGTTAAAAGAGTACTACAGTACTTAAAGGGGACTAAGGACCAAGGGATCACCTATAAAAGGAGTGGAACCAGCCAAAATTATATATATGGATATTCCAATGCGAGTTTCGCCAGTGAAAGTGACTGTTGCTTGATGAGTGGACATACATTTATGCTAAATAATGGCATGATCATGTGGTGTTCCCAAAAACAAAAAACTACTGTCACATTATCTATTGTGGAAGTGGAATATACATCTATGGCTGATGCAACATGTCAATTGGCTTGGTTAAGGAACCTATTCTACAAGATAGGATATAAATAATGCCAACCAACAGTATTACATGGTGATAATCAATCAGTGATCACAATCATGACAAACTTACAATTTCACCAGAGATTGATGCATTTTAACATCATTAACCATTACCTAAGACAAAAAGTCCAGTCTAGTGATGTAAAACTTGAATGTTGTCATACAGACAATATGACTGCTGATATACTGACAAAGGCATTACCTCATGAAAAACACACTCAGCATACCCAATATCTTAGCCTATATTCAGCTTGAGGGGGAGTGTTGTAGTAGTGTAGTGAAATATACAAGCCATAATATGTTGAGTATGCCAAATATAATTCACAGCCAGAGACTGTACAGATTATCAAGCTAATTCAGTAGATTAGGGGAATACATCATCTCCTTGACTTTTGTCCCCAATCATCTTGCCTGACTTCATCTGACCTTGCTGCTCATCATATTCACTCTGCACATGAGCCTTAAAGTGATCCCAAAAAGTGTCTTAGAGCATAGGTAAACATCCCATGCATCTGAAGGGGCACTTTCTGACATTACCACTTGATTCTGTTTCATGGTCTGTCTTCCAATCAGAGCTCTCAAAAGTTGATAAAAAAAGGGAAAAAAGGGTCCTATGAAAAAGTTTTTTCTTGTAAACTGGTCATGACTGGTTATAACTGGTCCAAGACCATTTTTCATTTTTCAGATATGCCTGCCCTGACCTTTACCATATGGGGAGTAAAAACTACAGCTCTGCACTCAGGTATTTTCACTGATGTTGAAACAAGCCTATACCATATGAGTAAAGGAATTGTGGAATGTAAGTATAACCCTAAACAATAAGTAGAGGGGAAACAGTGTAGTATAGCCGATATTTCATGTTGTGTATGTAGAGCAACCGTGGTGGCTTGAGTACGGGGTTTAAAAACCTGATCCTTAGCTTCCATGGTAGGCATCAATGCTTGTGAAGCAAAGGACTTAGAATAAACGAACTGAGGACTTAAGGTCCACAGTAAGCTACTTTATATACTATACAGGCTGGTGCACAGACCAGGTGATACTATGAGGAAGGGTAGAGGGTAGTACCATATAAAGTAAGTGAAGGGTCTGCCACAAAGGAGGTGGCAGATCAAAATGGAAGGGAAGTGTGACATGCTGAAGGTGCATGCATGCAATAATAGAATAGGGGAAGAAGTGATGAAATGGAAGATGTGATGAGGGAGATCCATTAGATCTATGATGCATCTGAGATCTGAGATCTAGTGAAATCCAGATAAGATCCTTTAGATCATGATAAAGTTGAAAATGTACACTTGTAACAGATGTAGGCTAGTAAAATGCCTGTGAATACAAACCTGATCACACAGAAGATTCCAGGTAAACTCAACACTGACTCTGGCACTTTGTTCCTAGTAAAGTTCACCATCAACTTGAATCATAGTGGTTTGCAGAAATGTTGGGGCCATACTTACAGCCCAAGGTGTATGTGGCCAGTTTGGACTGCCAGTGAGTCATGATGCCATGAAGACATGTATGGATGGTCATTTTTACAGGGGCCAACATTGTTAGTACACCATGGATCATCTTCCCAATACAAAAAGAATGACACTCCCTGACCCCAGTCTTTATGCATCAGACATGGAATCCTTAGCATTTTTCAAGATCTCCACTGGTATCCATGATGGCAATGAGCTCAAAGAACACATTCAAAATGTCCAAGCACAAGCATATGCTGTACATATGTATGTGTTTGAGGTGGACTATTTCCACAAGATTTTTTTTTTGATATCAAGCTTTCTTGTTAGGTGGCCCCTTACCATGACATCATAGGTCAGATGATGTTCCAGACTTACCCTATTCATATTACATCATAGATAAGAAGCAGTGCTTTTTAGATAAGAGTTATTATTCCTATTGGCTGCTATCTTTACTATCTCACCTTATCTTTCCTTTGTTCTATAATGTTCTATCATATTCTGTGATATACCTTATATAGGTACTATACAAACATATCCTGTCTGTATATAAGAAGGGTCTTACTGCCCTGCTCCCTCTAATGAAGTAACTCTTTGTTATTCCTGCTCCACATCCACTTAGAAGCCTAGTCACTTGCTTCACTCTTGACTATCAACCAATTACTCTATACTTGGTGAGCCTTCCATCAAGTGTTCACATCCCTTCTTGTCCCTGTGCTATTGGAGGTTGGTACTTCCAATAGGTTATGAGCTTTGCATTGACACCTTGACATTCATTTTTTGAATTCACTAATGCCATCTAATGTCATATGCATGGATTCTTGGTTGGTTACTGGACTGTCAACTTTAATGTCAATGGTTGCATCTGCTTTTGATTTCATTGTTACTGGTAGCAAGATCTTGACTCATGGAGACATGATCAAGGTCATTGTGGAAACTGATGAATTGCTTTTCAAGCATGAGACAGATCACTTTCATTTGCAATTTACTAATTGAATTGGTAACATGCAATACTCATTGCATGCTATGCTTTACACAGAACTGTTGCACAAGGTAAACCATCTGATCCCACATCCTTCCTACCAGAACTATGATACCATCCCTTTTGAACTTCCCTGTCCTATCTGCCATTACTCTCTAAAGCAAGGCCAATACTGTCAACATCCAGAGATCAGTCACATCATTCTCAGGAATATACATGAGGATATTGAGGAACACTGGCATCATTTATTTTCTTTTCTTCAGATCATTCCAGCTTCTAATTGCTTTCACCCCTCTCCTACTTGGATCCTGCATCATATTTATGGAAACCTAGAAGCCTTTCATGAACCTAATGAAGAAGATATCCCACCACTCTCTTCTTCACCATTGCCTTTGCCAATACCTCCTCCATACACCACTCCTTGAGATGCTGACTCTCCTGTACCCAGTGGCTCTCAACACCTTCCCATTTGATCAGAACAACTTCTCATTCCTGACTGTCCATGATCCAGCTCTGGACAAGGTCATGGATTTAAAGGACAACCAGGCAACTATAGGTTACCAAGGTCTATGGCATCTTTATGCCACCTTCTAGATGCCCAGGACTTTGGCATTCATCCCATGGTGTCCAAACATCACAACATTGATAGATTATGAAGAAGGCAGCCTTATCTGCATAGAGGCCACCTGATATGGCAGAGTTGTGTTCACAGGACACTTAGTTCTGAAGAGGTACATAAAGTGAGCCATGTGGTAACTTCTTTTAGGATTTTGCCATGTGAGTCATTAGCAAAGCACAATGCTAACTCATTCATATACCAGAATGAGTCCCTCACCTCTGCTTACAAGGGTGCTGAATGGGCTTTCCCATCTGAGACATATCACTCTATTTGTGATCACTCCATTTACATCCACTTTCAAGATGGCTATGAAATCTTCTGTTGTTAGCACCTCATGCTGTCCCTTTTCCATTAGAAACTAGAAATGTCCTTCGAACTGAACTATGTACTTTATTCTTAGAACATTATTGACCAAGGGTGGCTGATAGAACTATGTCTGCACCAGCAGGTTGACTGGAACTGGGCCTTCGATTCTCACCTTCATCTCCTCTCCCACTCCTCTTCCAAGCTTCGCTCACAATGTCACTTACAGCATCTCATCAAGAATGCTCATACTCAATATGAGCTTGACACCATATACATATGATGGAGTTGCACAGAGAGCTAGATGAAGAATCTGTTGAAGAGCTGCAGAGGAAGGTGAAGAATGTAGAAGGATTCACAAGCAGTCTTGAATTCCTTCATGATACACCTCTTCCTTCTACCTGGCCACTTCCTCTTGGTTTTTCTTTTGTGTATAATTCTGATTTCCTTTTCATGTATAACAAATTTCTAGAGTTCAATGTTTTCTCTGACTTCATTTTTCCTTATCATTCTTGTGACAATTTTGACATTTGTGTACAAGAAGGGTTTATTTCCAATATTTACATTGGGAATCCACATTACTTTGTGAGTTTATGGTTTGAAGATCTCAAATCATCAACCCTCTCACTGATCTCTAGAAGATTGAGAAATATACATTTATCATCTTGATGCTTGACAAAGGATGATTGTTGGAAACAATGGCTCAAAAAATCTTGAAAAGGAAAAAGATATCACAAAGATAATATTTCAGTGGACTTGAGAATTTTCTTCAATTCTACTTCCTTCTCTATTATCTCATTGATTCTTGAATCATTCTTTTCTGATAATGTCTTTGCAGATCTCCTCTGATTTATCACAATGGCCACTTTTTCCACTTCCATTGAACTCAAAATTGACTCCACTACCATAGGTCACATTCCTCTCCTTGTTGGCCAGTCCAACTACAACACTTGGGTCATTTGCCTCTGCTCCACTCTCCAGATGTACTCTGTCTGGGGAATGATCAATGGAACCTTGACCCTTGCTGGTCTTATTGGTGTTCCTGCTAATCAAGCTAAGTGGAAACTCCTAGATAAGCAAATCAATGGTTTCATTGTATCTACTATTGATGACTCACTGATCAGTCATGTTCAGGAAGACTGGCTTGATCAGAATGCTCCTGTATCCTTAGCCAAAGCCCTTTGGGAGAAACTTGCTAGTCTCTTTGGCAAAGTGGGTCTTACTGGCCAATTCCAACTCTTCCACACCATCGCTTGTTTCCATATTCACATTAAGTCTGCAACTCAGGATATTAGCAATGTCACTCAGCTGTTTTCACAGCTTCAGGCCACTGGTCTGAATCTTCCTCAGAACTTTAGGGCAATGCTAACACTCATCTACTTTCTAATGACTTCTATATGCTCCCTTCAACCCTTACTGCCACCATCACTGAAGCCAACTTCACCATGGATACTATTACCAAGCATATTTTGTCTGAAGTCAACCTTTGCTTCACGCATCATGTGAAACCTCTTGCATCTTGGATTTCCAATATGGAATCTGAAGATAGTTCTGCCAACTATTACACTCGATCCAGGTAGGATTGAATGTAGCCCTTGGGAGGCAAAGGAAGGTTCTAAGGTTCAAGGGGATTCCACAGACACATATGCATTCACATGGCAAAGTGAGTCATTCAGTGGTGGATCGCAATAGTAATGATGACAAAGGGCCTAGAGTATAGTTGCATCAAAGGCAATACCGACTGGTCTAGGTTCAGAGGTTCAAAGGGGGGCAAGGGATGAAGGGGACAAGGACTTTGTCAATTGCAAAGGTGCTAGATATGACAAGGGAGGTCTAAGCTGTCATCTATGCTATGAGGGTCAGGTATTTATATGTATGTGTTTGGCACATGGACCATGTGAAAAGACAACTAAGAATGGAAGATGGAATAATGATAATGTGTTGTATGATAATGAGGGCCAATGAGAAGGTGACACATCATTAGTATTATAAATGAAAGAAATTGAAAATGAAGGCACAGTCAATGGTGTCATGACTGTGGACTGTGGAGTCACAAGAGAGAAATGGCAATTGCTGACTGGATAAGGTCTTGTGAGGTGAAAGAAGAAAAGAAAGTGTACAAGGTGAGAGTCAAACAAGTGACTTGTGGTAATACAGCATATAGCTAGTAAGTAAAGGAAAAAGAGTAGTAATCTGATAAATTGTAACATTACCCCCCCATTATGGTTGAAGTTCCACTGAGACTTGTTGAAGGGGTTGTTATCCATGTAGATGTTGTCAAGATGCTTAGTCTTGACAGGTGCAGGGACAGGGAGAGGATGAGTGTGTCCTAACAAGTGATGGGATCTGTTGGATTCCTGGAAATTGGTGGAGGGGGTGTGGGTGTGGGTGTGAAAGGAACCTCTGGAGGAAGAGAAGGAGGCACAAGAGGTGGACCCACAAGGATGCCATGGGCAAATGTCTGGGTAATGGCCCAGTGCTTGTTTCTTGCAGACTGAGTACCAGAACTGGTAACATTGACATTGGTTATGGCCAGGGGTGAAGTGATGGCAGAAGGGACAGAGGTAGGCAGGGCAGTCATATTTCATATGACCGAGGTGCTTGCATTGGAAGCAAGCTTGGGGGTAGTGAGAGTTGAACAGTAGAAGAGGGTGGTTGTGGAAAGCCTGAGCTTCAGCCTGGTCAAGTGCTGTGAGTTCAGCTTCATCTAAAGGGGAAAAGAAAGCAGATGGTGTCACAGGTTCTCATTTGAAGAATGCAGGGTCAATGTTTTCGATGGGTGGTTCCTCTTCTTTCAGAATAGGAGTGGAGGGATATGAGGTTCACATATGTGCTGGGACCCTGGATATAGGGAGCTGCCTTCTGACCCTTAGGGTGTTACGCTCGACCCGGGTAGGATCGGACGTAGCCCTTGAAGGTGTAGGGAGGTCCTAAGTGACGAGGGTTTGAGTGTATTCCACGGACGCGTAAGCGGTCACGTGGCGCGGGGGAATCCACTGGCATGTGACGTGACCAAGTGGCGAAGTGAGTCGTCCAGCGATCAAGCGCGAAGTAACGACGTAGGCACGGAGTACGGATGCACTAAGGCAATACCGACCGTCCTCAGTTCAAGGGATCTACGGTCGTAAAGACGAACACGTAGCGAAGGGCGAGAGACAAGGGACGAAGGAACGAAGGTACAAGGACCTTGTCGATTGCAGAGATTGCTAGGTAAGACAAGGGCTAGTCGCCTAAGCTAGTGCACTATGCTACGAAGGTCGTAGAGATGCTATGTAGTGAATGAAGAGTAAAGGAATAGCATCGACAAAAGGGGCCTTTGGTAAGGCGGCGAAGGAGAACTAGCTTAGAAGGCTAGAGGCAAGGATGGAGAACACTAAAGGAAGATGAAGGTGTTAATCCATAAGGATTCCCAGAGGTAGCGATAGGGAATCTATCAAGGTGCAAGGCGGTAAGCGTAAGCTGTAGGAATGACCTCCCTTGTAGGAGATGAGCGTAGGGTACCAAGCGAAGCTCCAAGACTAAGAAAGTGTCTATGAAGACAAGGTAACAAGTGACAATAGGAACGATGAAGGAAAAAGAATAGCGGATGACTGTTAGGGCAACAAGTCGTAACAAATCCACTGACATGTTAAGCAATCTAGTGGCGAAGTGAGTCGTCCAGCAATCAGATGCGAAGTAACAACATAGGCACAGAGTATGGATGCATTAAGGCAATACCAACCATCCTCAGGTTCAAGGGGTCTACAGTTGCAAAGGTGAACACGTAGCAGGCAACGGGTGACAGAGATGAAGGAATGAAGGTACAAGGACCTTGTTGATTGCAGAGATGCTAAGGTAAGACAAGGGAGGTCTAAGCTAAAGATCTCTGCTGTGAGAGCGCAGGTATTTATATGTAAGGAATCTGTGCACAGACCATGAGAAAGGGTAACTAAGAATGGTGAGTGGAAAAGGGTGACACATCGTATGATAAGGGGGACTGATGGGAAAGTGATGCATCATTAGAATTACAAATAAGAAGGACAGAAATAGAATGCGCAGTCAATGGTGTCATGACTGTGGACTGCAGAGTCACATGAAGGAAACAGCAGTTGCCAACTGGATAAGGTCACGTGAGATGAAGTGAAGGAAACGTACAAGGCAGGAGTCAAATGAGCGACTCATGTTAATACAGTGTATAGCTAAGAAAGTCAAGGAAAAGAAAGGTAGTCCAGATGAATCGTAACACTTTCTTCCACAGAAGTGGAATATATTGGTATGATTAAGACCACTAAACAGTTACAGTGGATCCGAAATCTCTACGGAGAATTAGGATTTAATCTTGGTCCTATTCCTTTATACGTCGATAACCAAAGTGCAATATTCCTTGCTTCTAACCCTGCACAGGAAGGACATACCAAACATGTTCATATTCCTAATCACTTCATACATGAAGTTGTAGAGTTTGGAGAAGTCAAACTTTACTATGTTCCGATGAATGAACAATTTGCAGATCTCTTTATAAAGAACTTGGATAAACAAAAGTTCGAAGATGGAAGAAGGGCTCTTCAACTCCTATGATTCAAATCATTGTAATCTGAACAGCAAGGAGGAGTGTTGAGAATCTGGTATTCTATTTCTGATCTTCTATTACATAACTAGATTCTAGGCCTGATCACATGATGTCATCATGTGACATATTCTAGACCATAACATCATAGGTCAGAATTTGTTTTAGGCTTACACTATTCATATTACACTATAGTTAAGAAGCAGTGCTCTTCTCATAAAAGCTATTATTCCTATTGGATATTATTCTTACTATCTCACTTTATCTTTCCCTTTGTTCTATAATGTTCTATCACATTCTGTGATATATCTTATATAGGTACTATACAGTATATAGGTACAAACATATCCTGTCTGTATATAAAAGGGGCCTTACTGCCCTTCTCTCTCTAACAAAGAATCCTCTCTTCATTTCTGTTCCACATCCACATCAGAAACACAACTACTTAGCCTCACTCTTGACTATCAACCAACTACCCTTATACTTGGTGAGCCTCCCATCAAGTATTCATCCCTTCTTGTCCCTGTGCTATTGGAAGTCTTTATTTCCAATACTCTCCCTTCCTATTCCTCTTCCTGATGACAATGACCATCAACAATGCATGCTCACCCTTACCCCCTCACTCTCTCCTCCTTATCCTGATGACATGATAATGATGCTGTCTCACCCCTCTCTTACCCTCTCACCCTCTTACCCTCTCACTTGTTCCAATGACAACAACTGATGATGATGCTCCCCCTCTCTTCCTATATTCCCATCTCCCCCCCCTCTCCCCCCTCTCACTCATCCCTTGTCCCAACAACAACAACAATCAATGACATGTTCTCACCCTAGTGCTCTCCCTCTCCTCCTCACTCAGACAATGTGATGATGACAGCATTGTGCACCCTTGTCCTTGCCCCGAGAGGATACAGAAGTGATGGTACAACACACACAATGGTGCACATTGTGCCATTGCTTCTGTAACCTTCACTTTTGCCCTCCCCCCTTATGAAGTTAGTACATGTGGTAGTAATATCATACTATGGTAGACAACATCAATACAATTGATTTTGGGGTTGTGTATGTACACATTGTTGTAATGATAGGAGGCTACTGTAGTTGATGTAGCCAACAGTTGGAATGTGCAATGGCATCACTGATGACATGTGACAACATTCACAACATATTAAAGCACTTGCTACCATGGCTTTTTCTTTTTCCTGATGCATAGTATATATATATCTGTATATGTTTTTTTTGGGAAAGGGGGGAAAACATGAGTAGTTGACAAAATACCTGCTTCCGAGGTTCTGGCTCTTCCAGAACACTCAGGATGAAAGCCTTCCATTCCGGAACCACTTCTGGAATTTTCCCACACTCTTCTGGACTCAGAACCACTGGAACCACTTCCAGAATTGCTTTCTGCTCTTCCAGACTTGGGACCACTGGAACCACTCCCAGAACTTTGACTTCCAGGCCTTTTACAGTATGACACTATTGCTCAGTAATATTTTTTACATATCTGTTACTATACATTTGGTAATGTCTCTTCCCTGACACTTATTGAGATATGAGTGTGCCTCCACCACATACTACTTATATTCTTTCTACATCCATAAGCACCTCAGTTGTTCTTGCCCATCTTAGGCAGCAGCTGAGCTCTAGTCTCTACTAGAGTTTTTGACAGTAGTTGTACACAAGCAAGGTTAGTACAGCATGCACAGGATAGTGAGTTGAGGGGCATGGTAGCATCCTTACGCCATGGAGCAAGCAATGGAAGAGTTTGCAACATCCTGGGGTTCAAGAGTGGAGGCATGGCAGCAACCAAATATTACCCAAGATGATCAAGAATATGAGCTAAGTTGAATATTGAGGAGATAACTGACTCACCTATTCCACCAACAATGAAGCTCTACAATCTCTTCAGCCCTTGCTTCTGATTCCAGGAGCTCAAACCAATTTACAATGTTGTTGTAGAAGGCTTCATAGTCAAAGTTGTCATCCTTGATGGTCCAGAAAGGGTTACTAGATAATGCAAAGTGGAGCTGAAGGTTGACCATTGGCCTGAGTATCAGAAAGTTGACATTGATGTGTGGACATCTCACCTGAACTGCAATATATGCAATTGCACGAAATTCCACAGATCACATCTTTAGAAGTCCAGCAACATCACAATAAGTACACACCTTCTTGTGAGGTGGCACTTCATCATCTGTGCTGTACTCATGAGCAGAAGCTGGAGAAGTAAAAATACAACAAAAAGCCTGAAAACAGAGTGAATCAAGTGGTAATAATCTGTTAGTCAAATAGTATACATACCCTCACCAGTAATTCCCCTTTGAATAAACTGTTGGATGGATGCGCAGGATCATACTGATCCTTGTAATACAGGAATGATGGCCATATGGTTGCAGTCACCAGATAGCTTGGGTGATAATCACATATGGCATTGTGAGTCCTGGGGAAACAGTCAGATATAGGAAAAATGGGAGAAAATGAATGTACAGGGGGTTGAGCCAATTGAAGTCAACTGGACACAGAAGTCAACCTGTAAGGTCATGATTGAATCCTCAGCCCTGCTTATCATCAAGAATAAATAGGGGAATGGGGGTGGACTGTTGTTCATTCAACCATGTGGCGACAGAGTGCTTCAATGTGTTTGTGTCATCTCTGTGTGCCCCATCTGCACCTTTCTTCAACTGCAACATTGCATGAAAGAAGGCTCCAACAAAACATTGTATTTACATACCTCTTGGCAGGCTAACACAAGTTCTCCATGGACTTGCATGATTGTCTTCACTGATGGGCACCAATTAACCAGTTTCTTGTAGGAGCAGAAGGTATACTCCTCCCTATTATTTAGGCAGATTTAGTGGGGCAAACCTTACATAAAGCTTATCAAAGACTTACTCAGCAGTTGAGACCACAGAATCAATCTCCTGATCAACTCCCGCTGCCATGATGTGCCAATCATACTCAGCAATCAAGTCAGTCATAGGATCTGTAAGAGTTACAAAATGATGGATGGCATGCCCCTCCCGTACAAGTGAGTTAATACTACCAAGAGTGATTAGATCCACATTCAATTTTGATAATGACTGACTCATGGAGTGTGCACCATCCTACTAGTGAGATGTGCATTCTCCTCCTCAAGGGAAGTGATACATCACTTCAGAGCAATGATTGTTTCATGAGACAGAACAGCAGAAGCATCCATTGCTGACAGCTTGGTGCTTGTCTTTGGGTCTTGAATGAATATATAAATGTTTGATGTGTGAATGGCCTGTGGGCAAAAGTCAATCATGTGAATGAATTATCATGACCATTGAGACACAATCAATGGGTGCATTTGTTGAATTGATCACTCATGAATACAGTAAAAGACAAAAAAAAAACTGAAAAAGGGAACAGATTATTTAGGATGAAAAGTTCCAACTGGACCTCTAAGGCTGAACAAAAGGGCTAAGCTAAACAAGGGTAAGTGCAAAGTAAATGTCATCAGGTGAAGAGATACCATTACCCTTCACAGCTGTGCAACAAAATTTTCAGGGATTTGAATGATCTCCATTTTCAGTTGAGCGGGGACCTAGTCACACTCCTGGGCCCTAAGGGTTGGAAGGACATTTGGGTTTTGCTCAAAAGCCCTGAGGTTCATAAAAGACCTGGTTATTTTTGTCAGGTGGGTGGTGAACTATGATGTAGTGCACGAAATAAATGGACTATGATGACATGCTACCCCAGTCCTAAGTGCAGATTCCATGCTCAATCTGTATGATATAAATGGGAAGGTGTCATACAACTGTATTCCTGTCCAAATGGAGTGCTCATCAGCCCTATGCAAGCTTGTGAAAGTCATTGAAAATACAATTAGTAACAACCATGTTTTCCTGATGGTGGAAGACCTTCAACATACTTGAAACTCTCAACCTGCAAGAAATATAATGCTCATAAGCCATTAAAGTTCTGTTGGTGCATTGTTTCCAGTAGCAACTTATCAGATCTTGCACTGGCAGCTGTGATACTCATGCCCAAGAGCTAGGCAATGTCATTGGATATACCTTGGATATTAGGAGTGGTAACTGCACTCATACTCGGAAATATATCCATAGTATGATGGGGTGGATATTACAGATGGATTTGAGCAGGAGAGTGGAGAAGGAGATGGGTGCAGGAGGAGGAACTGAAGATAGAAGGAGTGGAGAGGCATGCACCATAGCTGGTGGTAATGTGCTTGGTGAAATGCACCATTAATAGCCTTTTGACTCCACTTTCCAGAAACATCTCAAACAAGATGTCTGTTACTAATGATTATCAAGGGATCAACTGAGATAGTCATTTGCTGCATTCTTGCTAATACATACATACTCCATACATATGGGAGAAATACATGACAATAATTTTGTTCATTAAATTTTGCTCATTAAAATTCCTAGCTACACAGAATCAAGGTTCTTCTCTTGCAGAACTTCCAAGATCCCTGAGAGAAGCCTTGTTTGTTCTTTAATATCTCACTGCAATTCCTTTATTGCCTTTTCCAGGTGGTCCTCTGTATGAGTAGTCAGCACTCTGAAGATGTCAAATGAAGGTTGGAGATGTCAACTTTTGCTTGGCCAGAGGGGCTGGATTGGCACAGAGCTTGCGTGATTAGTGTTGGTCAACAATCCCCCAAAGCCACGGTAAGGAGTCTGTGGTCAATCCTTTAGTCCAGCTAAGCATACATCTGATAGCCACAAATCTTAGATGGTTCAAGCTCATCCAACCACTTTCTTTTCAAGCTTCAGTGATTGGTTTGAAATATGAGGGTCTTGTCTTTAGCCACTTCATTACCAGGAGAACTCGCACAGGCAGACTATATCTTTGTGAGTGCTCTAGTAAAGATACCACAATACTGAGTATAATCACTGGCATATCTTCATCGACAATTTCAAGGAGAGTTGGCAAAGGTGAGTATGATGTCACAGGCATTTTTGCCTGATTATAGATGTAGTGGCCATTTTCATCTAGAGGTGCACCCTGGCCAACACCTTCCCACCTTGCTTGGCCCCACTTGTCATAGGATTCCTCATCAGCACAATGAAACGCAACTGATGAAGTATCCAAATGAGAATCTGAGTGAGAGTCAGGACCCAAGAGATAATTGGAGTGATGAAGGTTGTGTCTCTTGGACATATTGCCATTTGTCAAGGAAGAAGGGCACAGCATTGATAGCCACATATTTTAGTAAATTCTCCACCAGGTCATATTTCCTCCCTCAGTGTTCAATTGATCAAATATGGTAGGCTGACTCTTTAGATTGCCATTTAGCTTACAGTAACTCCATTCTCTGCCTTCCCTGACTGACCAATTGCAGGCTCAGATTCTTTTCCCAGAACTTATAGTGCATGATGTACTAGAAATAACATGGCACGATTAGAGAATGGTAGGGTGCACTGCAATTCAAGTCATCAGTTGTCTCAATTTGGGCAGCCAGGGTCAGGCCACTTGTAGCAACAGCCAAGAATGTTTGATTTTTTGTAGAGCATAATGTACTAAAGTGTACATAGTGTGTTATTTTTGAGTTGATGAGTTCCACTAGGCAGACTGAGAGGATATATGTACAACAAGAATGAGACAACAATAAGTGCACTTGGGCCATCAGGCATAGGCAAGTGTGAGACAGAATCCAAGTCAATTGAGTGACAATAACAGAATGTATCAGTAATAAAAAGGATCAACACTCAATTTGTAGCAATGAAGATAAAAGGAACAAACAATACTTGTACCAATGGTGAGATGAACTGGCTCTGAGTTAGGCTATGGTTGCACTGGCCAGAATCCAATAAAACTACTAGTAGTTCACTGGTCTGGATTTCACCCATGTTATTGATGTGTGGTTGAGTGGAACTCTGGGTATTATATGAAAGTTACAAGACCTACCTACTATCTGCGCAAATCAGTAACACTGGCAATCCCATCAGTTTCTACTAGCTTCTTTTCGCTTACTCTCTGTTAATGCAACATTAAAATATACTCAATGGTTGGGGTGTCTGCATCACTTACATCTTCTCTGGGCCCGTCAGTGATTCTGATTGTGGCTGTTCAATGCAAGAATCTTCCTTTGGATCACTCTGCTCCATCAGTGTCCAGGAATTCAGAAAAAATCAACTTCCAAACACTCACCTGATAGTCACTATCTTCCCAAAGGTTTTGTCTTGCTAATGTCTTGCTGACCCAGGACTTGGGATCCTGTGCATCCTAAAGTATGAGTGCTTCTCGCACAGCAGAATCATCATGTTCATAATGAGAGCCTGTTTGTGCAATTGTATCCTCTTGAAAGAGTCCAAGAATAACTTCTGCTGCACTTTGATTAAACAATGACAACTGTGAGCTGTGAGCAGAGGTGTAGTGGAAAAAAGAACAACTGTCTTCCTGTGACTTTTTCTCTCCTTCAGCCGGTGGATGCTGCTTGATTGAGCCATCTTCAAGTTGGGACATGGCTTTGTGACAATCGTCTAAGGCTCAAGAACGTTATGAGGGAGTTCTTTGTTGATCAATAGAGAACTCCCTCATACCTTGCTTGTTTGTGTTGATCCATCTGGATATGTATCACTTATGTCTAGTATGGATACCAAGCCTTCAATCCTAGAGCCACTAGACTTGGCAGTTCTGGAGACTCAGATGTGGGGCATAGGGTAAAGGATCTAGGTATGCTCAGTGTCATTCATAATTGTTGTCTGGTGACCATAAACAGTTCTCCAGGCCTGCTGACTGCCAGCATCTGTCATGCTGAAATAAACAGCAATTCAACAGCTCTTTAGTAAGCCTCTGAGTGCTTTCATTGGCTGATCTGGCTTCAAAGTGTGTCATGGATTTCTTTATTAGGGAAGTCTGGGCCTCTGCTTGCCCATCCTCACCTGAATAGACTGGGCCAGTTGATACTTTGCTTCATGCCAAAACCTTACTACCTACAAGTTGCTACACCACAAGTGAGGTGACTAGTAATCCTTGCCACTGCTACTCAATCAAACAACAACCCCCCACTTTCTGGTGGGCCATACATGGTCATAATTTCACACAGCATGCATATTGTATGCTTACTAGCAATCACATTGGCAAGCCTTCTTATTTCTCTGATGAGCGGGCATTTCAAATGTGGGGTGCTGTTGTGTGGATGAATATTCAATTCAATGGTGCTCTTCTCTGCCACTGTCCAAGCTGTGTCTACTATAAGCAACAATCCACTGTGCAAGCCAATCATCAGTGCAAGCATCCTCTATGCAACACTGGGACCAATTCAGTTTCAAAGAAGACAAAATTGAACCAGGTTAATGTTGGTGAACCCACCATTTCCATAATGAGTCATGTCTTACTTTGATGGTATTGGCAGGGTGAAGACAAGTCAGTAGCCAGCTCTTCTGCTATCCTGGCCATGGAAAAATATGGGTATCTGGCGGCTTATGACGTGGATGATGACTGGTAGTAGACAAAAATCTGAGGCCAAAGTCACTTGCCTTGTTCATGAAGTCATCCAGTCTGATGATTTTGACCACAATCATTTCATCAGGTTCAATGCTCACACTCAAATGAAACATTTCAACAAATCTGAGAACACTCCTGGACAGGATAGCACAAGTATATGACCAGATGTTTGAAAGGAATCTGCCATCTCTATCTCTGTGCCTACAAGAGAACAGAACCCCAGTAGAAATGGCAAGCAGTTCATCATCCCAGAACTGTTCCACCGCTTGCTAACTGGTGTCATCCATGCTGCCTTTGCTGAGAAGGCTGCAAAGTGGTTCAATTTCACACCTTTCAAGTGTATTTGGAAATCCCCCATCTCAGGTCAAGAGCAGCGTGTGTACGATAAATTATACACTTCAGACACATGAATTGCTGCACACAATGAATTACAGAAGCAAAGACATGATGATGGATGCAAACTCAAGTGTGTAATCACTGGACTGATGCTCTGGTCTGATGCCACACAGCTTGCATAGTTTGGCAATGCATCTGCTTGGCCAGTATATTTATTTTTTGGGAACCAATCAAAGTACACTCAAGGCTGTCCAAACTCAGGGGCATGTCACCCCATGGCATTCATTCCAACTGTGAGTTTTGCGCAGCATGATCTGTCGAGGTCACTCAAATTTTGGTAAATTCAGTTACCAAAAACCTTAGTCAAATTCATGTCTAGTATTTCGAAGAAGAAGACCTTGAACAACATCCTGGCCCACTGCAAGTGGGAACTATCCCATGCTGTGTGGAAAGTACTACTGGATGATGAATTTGTTGATGCATACCAAAATGGCATCATCATAAAATGCTACAACAGCAAGCATTGGGAAGTCTTTCCTTGCATCTTTACATATTCGGTGGATTACCCAGAGAAGTACATGATCATTTCAACTTTCACACAGAACATGACAGACTTACTAAATGATTGCAGGATACTTCTTGCCATGATTTGGAACAAGGGTCACTGCCCATGTCCATAGTGTCTTATTCCTAAGGCAGACTTCCACTGTCTTGGATTTCAGTTTTACATGTCACATAGGATCTCTAAAGCATGCTCATACATCCATGACAAGGTTGCTGCTGCACATGCTGCTATCTACAATGTTGGTGCATCAATCAAAGATTTGATCCTGGAAGCATATCTCAAGGAGGTGTCCCTAGTTCCCACCTTTGTAAGTCTCTGTGAATTCATTGATGTGTGAGCAGGTGTCTGACAGTTTTTAACAGAACACATTTGTGGAAAGCCTCAGATTGCTAGGATGCAACATCTATCAGATTCTCATTATCGATCTTCTGCATGAGTTCGAATTAGGCATATTTAAATCTGTCTTCAGGCATCTTCTCTGGTTGCTACATGCTATAGATCCAAGGATGGTGCTGATTCTCAATGATCAGTAAGTCCAGTTTTGCCTCAATCTAATGATTGCATGTGTGAATGTCATTCAGGTTCTACCAGATACCCTCTTTTGGGAAGGATGCTATTTGCCAGTTTCCCACCAACATCTCTGAAGTTCATCAAAGTGCAGCTCGGCACTTTGAGGACATGCTCCAGGTATGACACCAAGAATACAATTCTGATCTGAATGTATGTTGAGTACTACTAGTGCACAGTTCCGGCTTTCAAGGCATTGTTCCCTGCAGAACATGATAATGTCATACAGACACTTCTCTTTCAGCTTGCTTAGTGGCATGCACTCACCAAGTTATGACTCCACACTGATGAATCCCTCGCTTTGCTTGATGAAGTTACCTGAACACTTGGCTGGCAACTCAGGAAGTTTCAAGATTTCACATGTGAAGCCTTCATAACCATGGAGCTACCCTCTAAGACTGCTGCACACTGGTGACAGAAAGAAGCCAAGCTGAAAACCCACAACTCCTGCCCACACAGCACCTCTGGTGTACATCCAAAGTCATTCAACCTCAGCACTTACAAGGTGCATGCCCTAGGAGATTACGTCTGCACAATCCACTTGTTTGGAACGACAGATTCATATACTACCCAAATTGTAAAACAGTTATTCCCACTTCCAAACTGACAATAACCTCTTGTTATTATCAGGGGGAGCTGACCCATTGATTTATTAAGAAACTTTATCAATGTACCAACAAGAAGGAACCAGCAGGGCAGATTGCAAAACAACCAAGATAGCAAATCCAGATTTGGCACCAATGCAACATTTACATTGACTCCAACGAGGACAATGTGGACTCACCTAAGAATAGCTCAGCTCTGGTTCCACCTCACCTCCATCATCAACTGTCAGACTCACAATCCAATGCTTTCAACCTGGCAGAGTTCCTCCAAAGTTCTCCCAGAGACCCTGCTTTCCATGTGAGCTTGTTTACCTCAGGTTGACAAGGCAAGATTGTGTTCAAACTGATATTTTCAGGACTTCATCCCCAAACTGAAGGACCACCTCCTGTCACAGCTGCTGAACTGGGAGTATGATGGCAATGAGTGGACTTACTCCAGTGAGGAGCAGGGCTCTGTTTAGTTTGTCAATAGCCTCAACAGGGTACTTTGCCCAAAGTGTTTGCAGATCAATTACATGACATATGATAAGTGTGTGACCAGGACACATTGCACCCAGGAAATGGCTCTGCGATCATGTTACTTTCACATGAGGATAATCCGAATACTCATCCCTTCTGGTATGCGGAAGTATTGGGTGCATTTATCATCACCATTAATTATGCTGGCATTGAGAAGGTGATGGAGTTCTTATGGGTTCGCTGGTTTGGTGTCATTCCAGGGTATCATTGGGGATTCAAGCACACTCACCTTCCAAAAGGTGAGTTCATCCCTTTGGGCTCAGGTGCTGCATTTGGATTCATCAACCCAGCACTTGTCCTCTGTACTTGCCATTTGATTCCTGTGTTTGCAGAAGGTCATACCAACTCATTGCTCCCCCATGGCCCATCTGTTTTCCGGAAAAAAGACACTCTTGATGCTTGGGGAGCATATTACATCAATATGTCAGTTTTCCTATGTCAAAGCTTCAACATTCCTGACATTGTCCTAGTTTTGCTGACCATGACATGTTTGCACATTATGCAGGTATTGGTGTGAGACATCATGCCCAATACCATACTCCAATGTTATTCAATCAGCAAGACCTGAACACTGGTGGTGCTACCACACAGGATGAGTCATTGGTCCCTGATGATGAACCCGGCCCCAGCAATGAAGGTGATTGTTACATATGATGGTAATAATGAGATGGACTTGGGGAAGATGCCAGATGAAGAGGCTGAGGAGAATAACTCTGATGAAGAGGAGGAAGATGAGCCAGAAGTTAGTGACACTGATGGGGAATTCACAGAAAAGAAGCCAAGTAATGAAGAGGGTTATGACAACACCTTCAAATTCTGAGTATACAGCCAAGCATTATTAATATATGTTCCCCCTAGCTTAAACAAAGCAATCTCAGTGACATTTGGTATTTACAACTGTTGGCTGGGATCAATCTTTTGAGCACCTGGACTGAAACATCTGCATTACAGAAGAGCTATACTGGGCTGGCCAGAGTCTCATGGGCTTCATAGATGGACAAAATACTGAGGGGCAACAGCCACCCAACAACATATGATACCTTTTCTGTAGGGAAATTACATTACCTTTATGATCACACACAATATTTAGAACAACATCTGAAACCCAAAGCATCAGTAAACCAACTTATACAGGCATTACAATCCACTCACAGTTTTGTGGGTGAAGGCTCATAAGGCATAGCTAGCTGATAATCTGACACACACATACAATGGATTACTAACAGAGTGCAATGGCAAATAACATTGGAGTCTATTTGGCCTCCAAATAAAGGCATAGCATGCTATCTTGGTCTCAGTGATGGACCCAGGGAGGTATCACATAAATGAGGGGTATAAAACAATGATCAGCCCAAAGACTATCCAAACTGTGTCGCAGATGCACCATATCAATCAACACATAATGTCCTCGATACTGTTACAAACTTTCCCTTTGGCATTGACAAGAACTGTTTCCCTTTTTGTTTCTCTCTCATATGACTCAACTTGAGCTTCATCTATAACCTTTTTGATAGCTTGGTTCTTGAATACTGATTTCTCCTTTAAACCCTTCAAACAGACAGCCTCTTTCCTTTAAAGGGTGTTCCCCTTCACAGACTCCCTTCAATTCCCCTTCCAGTAGTTTGCTGTGGTACACCACTTGGTCCATGCTCCACAGCTGACCCTATAAATACACTGCCCTTGTACTACTATCCCTCAGCTAGTTCTATGCAATCCAGTGTAGTTTCTAGTCTTCCAGCCTTATTGATTGCAATCTTA